>CAJUYI010001252.1:0-60921 GCA_910591695.1 Galerucella pusilla
GTGTCTCGTTCTGTAACAATATTTCTACATTTTTCAAATTATTTTCAAGTGAAGTCTACGTTGTTTTTGAGGTGAGTTTTAAAATCAATGAGTTTATAATATTTTTTACTTTTTTAAATCGTTAGGTTAAGTATGGGAGATTATAAGAAAGAGATGCGCCACCTCCAGGCTCTCTGGAATGAGATGGCTTTACATAGAATCAGAGGAGAAACCGAAGAACCTTCCGCGAAGAAACCAGCGCTCAATAAACAGCGCAGATGTGATTTTTGTCCTCGCAACCGTGAACGTGAAACAACATACAAATGTGAAGGTTGCGAAAAATTTGGTTTGCAACATGCACATATGTACTGCGAAAATTGTGCTCACTTCAGTAGTGAATAACTTTCTTGTTTTTGACCATGGTTGATCGTTTCTAATGATAACTCTATGTATTTTCATTTGTTTTAATATTTTTGTTAATTTCCATTGTTAGTTTTACGAAATAGAAAACTTTTCTCTGGTAGTTGCGAGAAAAACACATCAAGCGAAGTTCATTACAATTTATCATTCTGTTTTTTTTTCAAGCGAATATTATAATTGTTTATTTCCCTAATAAGGCGATATAATAATTTAATTTTTGTTGTAATAAAATACAAAAAATCCTAGCCAAACATTTTATAACGAAAAATAAACGGGGTATATGACACCCCACATGTCGGGAGATGTTAAAGATTTTCACGTGTCAGACGCCGGGTTAAAAAAATGCATATTATGAGAGTTTTTTGTTTCCCCTAGTTGATTAATTTAATGTGCGCCTCTGGTTTGTTTACGTTTCAACCGTTGATTGAAAAGTTCAATCAACGCTAGTCTCTGTGCTTCAACGGAAGTCGGCCATATTCAAAAGCCACTTTGGTCGATGATTCTTTATACTGTTATGTTCTCTCCTCTTTTTACCTCGTTGGGGGGGTACATATGTTTTGATTTTCCATTTGACACCAACATTCAACGTACCTAATAATAATGGAATTTTGATAGAGATACGCCTACAACAACTAATCATATGTAATGAAATAAAAAACATTTTTAAATTTAAATTTTTTTATTTGTACAATAAAAGTATCATAAATTATTTACAATAAACCAAACATTCCGAAAATAATATACATCACCATTACTATTGAAAATGAATCATTTTACCAAAGAGCTACTATTGGTTTTTGGTATAAAGTTAAGAATGTCAAAATTGGTATCTTATTGTGTCAATAATTAAAACATGTTTAGTTTCCCAAATAATAAATTAGTTATATAAATAATAAATAAGATATATAAATATTTTGGTAACCAAAAATTGCATTATATAGTCAATTCAATCCTTCTTAAGAATGTGTACACGTGATAGTATTCCAAAGGCGATAGTTCAATAATGTGACGTGATGGTCTTTGTTTTAATAGACTCTATTAAGAAAAAATCAAAGAATACACAACAACGAGAAGAGAAGCTCGAAATTCATTTGATGTTGAAGGGGTAAAAATAAATAACCTTGAAAGTGACAGCTAACTCTGACATACACTGAGAACCATAATACTTACAGCTTTACTCGAATAACACCAAGGAAAAGTATTTTGAGCATAAGTCAATAAAGTGGTGTTTTATTTAATACATATACAATATACATACTTTGGATCTGTAAAGACCAAAAGAAAGAGGCCTAAGTGATCGTATGACATATGACCAATTTAAAAGATGGCTTCCGCAAATTCGTTTCTTCCGAAGTTTCGCTTCTTGTCTGTTGGTGTATTCTTTGGTTGAAATCGACTTTACAATTAATAGTGTACATTATTAGACCTAGTATATCACAGTTGAAAACCTCTTAAGCATAAAACATATACAATTATTGCGACATTTTACCAAAGAATACATCAGCTAACAAGAAGCGAAGCTTCCGATCCTTTTTCTGTATGCGCATGTCTGAAAGGAGCCATTTTTATAATAAGATACTAGTCATATGTACTTCATTCTCGAGGTCATACATTTTTGTTATAAAAACGTCAAAGAGATTGCGAGTGTCAGGGATTTACATTATTAGCTTGACCGTACCAAAGATTACAGAATAAAAATATAAGATGTTTCACTCGTTCGAATTTATCGCGTAAAGCACCGATGTCGATGGTGACTTGGATGGTACAGTACGTCGCTACGTTCTTACTTGCATTTAATTTGGCATATTATACGGGACGTCGCCCGTCAAGCGCTGTTATTTTAGAACTGTGTTTATTGGTTGTTCGTGTTTTATATTTATGTTGTATAGATTTTTTTAAATTTATTAATTAATTGTTGAAATGAGCAAAAAATCATATTAATATTTTTCTCTTTAATAGCAACGCTTAAACACTAAATATTTTGTAATGTTTGCTAATACAAAATTACGGATTTATTTTTATAATAAGGATATTATATAAACAAGTACATTAAGCAAGAAAACACAAAAATTCAATTCTATAGCTAACCAAAGTGAAATTGGTCAGTTCCTTTTGAACGAATTTACTAAATTTTCTTTTTATCATCCATGTATTTCCTTTCAAATATTATGCCAGTCTCTATACCAGAGTACATACTCTCAAATGTATATTGAAAGATTTGAAAAACAATAGATTAAATTTAACACATAAACCAAACTCCAAAATTGGTATTTTACAACTTTTATAAAATTTTTTAATAAAGGTATCCTGCAACTGCTTTTCTTTTTACTGTTGTAACCTTGTCAATCCAAAAAATACGCGTTATTTAAAGATCAAAATTTAAGATTTAGTGGCCCTATTATTCTGGTGGCTAGTGAGTATATTTAATTGAATTTAGGATAAATATCTGCTAGATTATCGATAAGTATCACAAAATTACTAAGATGTTGGATAAAAACTGTGAATTGATTCATTTTAAAAATTCAAGTTTCAAATTCATATCCCGAACATTTTTCGAAATAATTAACATTTAAAAATAAACCTTTGTGATAAAGAATCCTATTAATTTAAATATATTGTAATATTTTAATTTGAGTGATGTATTTCTTATTTTTAGATTTTTATTATTCCGTTATATTTTATTATTCCGTTATATTTTATTATTATTTATTTTGGGCGCCTTTATTTTTCAAAAAATTGGTATAGTTACTTTAAATTTTTGTTTGAAGAATTCGGCTAGCTATTAAAAAAAAACAATTTTGACTCTCTCTCCCAAGTTGCGGTTCCCTCAATTAAAGTCTGATCAAATGATTTAATAGTTTTTGAAAAATATTTAATATATAATTTTTATGTATTTTAATAAATTTAAAAAAACAAACTTTGAAGAATTATTTCCCTACTTTATAAACCTTTCCTTTTTTATTAAAAACTCTATTTTCCCTTATTATCCTCAGCAACTAAATATTCCGTTTCCTTATCCTTTTATTATTTAATGATTTTATTATTACCTAACCCTTTATTATTATCTTAAAATTCACGTTCCCCTCGTAATACAAATAGAATGATTCGAAACTTGAAACTTTGAACATGCGCACAGACTTTATCATGTGTTGTTTTAGAATTGCATCACGTGAAAAGGAATTGTTTAATTGCTTTGGATTATCTGAATTATTAAGGTAAGCTTCATTTTTATTTATAACTACTAATATTAAGAAACTTAACTAACTTATTATATAAGAAATATGCAATTGCGAAATGAATGTTTTTACGATGAATAAATTTATAGGTTATCTACTTTCAGGAACTGGAGTCTAATAAATCCTCTTCTCTGCTATGTGGGATATAAATTAATTGGAATTGATTGCTGATTTCATACACACTATTATAGAAAGTAAACTGAACTTTCTCAGGAACAAACTGCATACAATATCCTTTGAAATTTCTGGGATGCTATCTCCAGTCAAGGTTAAATATAGGTCAAACAAAGCTTACCGCTTTCTAGAAGATAATTAAATGATTAGATCTCTTACACGGTTAGTACTCTTTGTTTTTCTATTAGTTTGGTATGATTTTGAGGCACTTTACTTTATATTTTTCAATTTTTGATTTTTCTTTCTTAATTTCTGCACCTTCTCCCTTCTTGTTCCAAAATCAACAACATTCAATTTTTTTCTTGTTTATTCTCTCACAGGCGACTTTCCCTGTGATCTAATTGTCTTAGTGTCATTTTGAATTGACTTCTATGGATATAAAGGTCCTTTCACATGTTCATTATATCAATGTTCCTTATTAACTACACTTTCTTTTAATCGGTTGATTCATTTCGCGATTAATCACTGTCACTTCACCGAATGTTGAGATGAGTTACATAGATCTAATTTAACTATACTATCTATTACATTCTACCTAACATGTATCAATTATAAGATTATTTATTTAAGGTTTATAAAGATATTTTATGTTTATTATTTATTTGTTTTAAATTGTTCTCTTTTTAAATTTAAATTGATTTCTTTCAAAATTATTCCTATTCAGGGTGAATTGATTTATTACATGGTTATTTTCTTTAATTACAGATTCTTCGCCTTAAATTGGATTCACCTGCTTTCAGATCATCACAATATATTTCTCTAATTACCCCTGCATAGCTTAAAATAAAATAAGCTTTTCGAACTTATCTGGTATCTACCGGTCTCGTTATTGACAAAAAAAGCGAGTCGTAAACATAATTTATGAAAGCGGCGTCCGTTTGGGACAGCAACTTGAATCAAATCGCCCTGGAGTGAAACTCTTATATTTTTATTCTGTAGTACAACTCCACTCCTAATTGTAACTTATTTATATAAATATAGTCGTGAAAAATGCTGGAAAGAACTATATGTAAAGCACTTAAAAGGTAATCCATTTTTTTCTCATGCTCCTAAATGGGCCTTAACCAAACCAAATTCCAGAAATCCTTTCCATTCTTTCAACTTAAAAAGATATTATATCATCTCAACAAAATCTTACTCAAATTTGTCTAGTAATAAATAATCATCAGTCGCAAGTTCTTCCACACTTTTTCGCCACGTTCTATGTTATCTTGATTTTTAAAACTTTTTTTTCAACCATATTCGCATAAATGTCCACATCCAGATGGACAAGTTTTGTTAGTCAACATCCATTGTCTCATATGCGCTAAATGTCCTCCATGTGAACAGCCTTGGCACCAAACATTAAGTCCTCTAACTACTTGATTGCATATGCTACAGAGGGCGTATTCTGACGAATGACATCTGTCACATAACCAACCCACTCTTTGTAATGCTTTCGAACATTTGCCACAATTGGTGTTGATGCGCGTGCTCTGTTGATTCAATTGATACACTGATGGTAACCATGACAACTTTATGACCTGAGAAATATAAAAAAAAAGTATAAAATCTATATAAACAACAGTAATTTTTAAATCTGGTAGAAACAGTACCTGAGTAACATTATTCCACAGCTTGTAACTACTAAGTATTTCTATATAGCCCAATATCCAATGTTCTTGGGTGGCTTCATCCAATTCCTTTAGATATTTTCTACAATCTCCTAATACTATAAGAATACAAGCAGCCGTCTGAATATCTCCTAAAATAGCGTGGTGTTTTAAAGTTTCCACAACTAAGCTGCTCGGATTCCACAATGATTTTTTAGGTATCTTCGAAACCGATATTAATGTTGGAGATATCTCTTCCATTTGATAAATCTACAAAATACATTAATCAGTTTTTAAATGTTGAGATATTCATGCAAGAAAATAAAATGATAAATAAGTTAAGAGTATCAGAGAGTGATTATTTTTTGTGAAATGCGCTAAAATGTCACTAATCCTGCCGAATATCTCAAGTAGTCCAATATAAACTAGAATTCCACCACTCCCATCCTGATACAAAACTCCTTCAACGAAATAGCATCGAAATTTTCCAAATTTTCTTTCATTTACACTGATGCTTCCAAAACAACCACCGGAAATGCTGCAGCTTACATATGTAAAGATACAAAATTTGCTATGCGACTGCCACAAAATTGTAGTATATATACTGGAGAGGCGTTTGCTATACAAATGCCCTTAAAATGTGCAAAACAGCTAATGGAAGCAACTTTCCTATTATATCTGACTCATTAAGCACCCTAACAGATATGAAAAATGTATATCCGTCACACCTGATCCACGAACTTATTAAAAAGGAGCGTTACGGCTTGCGAGATAAAAACATCTCTTTTTTATGGGTACCATCACACATGGGAATAAGAGGAAACGAAGAAGTTGACACCTTAGCCCTAAAATCAACTTCTACAGATGATTTACCTCTCCTTACAAAATTTTCCCACACCGATCACAGATCCTCAATAAAAAAATACATTTACAAAAAATGGCAATCGATCTGGAAAGACACTGAAACTAATTTAAAACAAATAATACCCGAAATTGGAACCAAACTCCCACTGCCTTTGAAAATAAGAGAACAAGTACTGGTAAACCGTTTAAGAATTGGACACACACGAATAACACATCAACATCACTTGACAAAAGAAGCTGCTCCTTTGTGTCATATATGTCAAACTCAACTCACAGTGAAGCATCTATTACTCGACTGCCCAGTATATGAAAAACAAAGAAAACACCACAAGATAGGAAACTCTTTAAAGTCAACTCTCTCCTCAACTGGAAACGAAGTGCTATCATATCTTAATGACATAAACTTGACATCAAAAAGTTAAATTGTGATATTATAAATATATACCACACTACATGTAAATGTCTCCCCTGCTAATAACTCGTAGTAGTTGATGCGGGGTTATGTATGTTTCAAATTAAAAAAAAAAATAGAATTCCCTCTATTTATATCAAATCTTATCTCTCAGTCATTGTAATTTTGTAAAACATAATTTAAAATATTCCTAATTTAGATGAAATCACTTACTGGTTGAGTGTCTTCATGCATATCAGGTGAATGATGATGATTAGGAAATTGTTCAGGGGGCGGAGACCGATCTTCTATTTCATGTCTTATCGGAAAGGCCTCATTAGGTAAAATCCAGTCAGAGCCTCCAGCATTTACATGATTATAGCCTCGATAACCACCAGAGAAATCTAAAAAATAGCAATCACCTTCACAATTCAAGTGAGGGCGAATTTAGGTTTTGATCAGTACGACTTTCTGATTAAAATTTGTTGTTCCAATAGTATATGCATGCAATGAAGACAGTTAATATAAAACAATACAAAAAAAGTGCATTAGTAAAGACACAAAGTAACCTTGACAATAAGTTCCAACCCTTAGAACATAAAACAGACAGGAAGGAGTCTTGTCACTCATTAGCTGTATAAGAAAATGCGACGGAAGTCGCCATTTGCAACACCCTATGACTCATTTGTGAAGTTGACGATTACTGACGTAGATTGTAGGCACGTTTTTTTTACATCATTTATTCACCATTGGTTGAATGACGTCAGTCTACGCTGCAACGACTTGTTGGAGTCATCGGTGGCACTTAAAAAAACGAAGTTGTTATTTGAATCATCTGACCACTGACAATCTATTTCTAAGTTGATTGTTGTTAGTAGCAGTTCATCTGATAGTTCCACTTGAAATTTTTTCAATTTCTGACGCTGTTAATAGTGCCGTCAATACCTTGTCACCACATTTTAAATTCATTTCTTTCCATTTCTTTGACTGCTTCAATTATCGTAAGTTTTTTGAGGATAAGCTGTCTTTTTGTGAACCTCCACCACCAAACTTATCCACAGTAATAAATGAACTCGTCATTTCTTCAATCTACAATCCACCAATAAATATAAAAACGCAGTTGGTCGATTGGTGGATCTACTGGTGTATAAAGGAACATGCCTTGTTTATGTAGTTTTTTTGGTGAAAATAAGTTTAAACGAAAGTATTATCAGAAGCATTATTCTATATTCGTATTTTCATTGCTCCTAGACAATATTGTTTGTATGGGACATAGGACAGCTTATAGTTTTATATTTAATACATTTCAATAAGCTACAATTTTAAAATTTCACATATCCCATACCCTATAAAAACAGTACGCCACTGTCAAAACGGAAACGACTATTCGCCATTTGCAACTTCCTATTTGGACGCAAACTTATTTGGTAAATGCTCCTTCCTGTCTGTTTTATGTTCTAATTTCCAACCGCAGTCAGAAAGGATCAGAGCAGAATAACTAGTCTGAGCAAACAACAAGTTTACTTGTCAGCATTCTTTGATCTTTTCTTATTGCAGTTAGAAAATATATTATGTGCAACACTTGATTTGTGTAAATGAAGTGTCGACTCCTTGCGCCTTTACTAGTTGTTGAGAAACGAAATTAAGAAAAAAGTGGTGACCAACTATTCAAATATTTTGGAACTTTCATTTCTCAACTTGACCAAACTTTATAATCCATACCATGTTGTCATATTATTGTACTAAGCTAACATCCAGGTTATAATCCACATTAATTCCAAAGCATATCAACATAATGAGTTAATTCCACTCACACCATGCACTATTGTCAAACCTCGCAGTTTTTCTTGAAATCTGCCATGAAACTTCCATATGCTGATCTAAATATGTTGATGTCCTAATAAACAAATGAAGATATCACTACTAACCTGCATTTAGGCTATCCAATTCCATGTCTAATTCGTTTTCGCCAAAGGAAAAATCTCCTTTTGGTAAACCACTTCTAACATTTAGATAAGTTGGAAAACCATTGTATGTTCCTATATGATCAACTTGATCTTCGTTCTCAGTTTCATCATCTCCGCCGCTAAACTGGGCGGCTTGGGTATCGCTAGCTGGAAAAATTATTATTGTGATATTTCTTGCCTATCATTTTTTTCTTGTAAGTAAACATTTAATTTATTTATTTATTTATTAATAAACGGGATCACCCCCTTGCAGAAAACATTTATAAATAAAGATAAGTATAAAACTATACAATTTAGTTTGTAGATATAAATTTAAACAAAAACATCAGAAATACACCATTACTATAATAAAATACGATAAAATGACACATAATGTAGTAATTGACATACTAAACACCAAAATAATAAAATAAAATGATAATAATATAAAATAATAAACATTAGCTCATTAAAACTCTGAAATTACTTTTGAAATTATTCAATTAAACTCCAGTAAAGTTATGCCCCAAATCACAATTTGAATTTACTTAGCGTGCAAGCCGTGAAACCGAGCCTTGGTAACCATAATTGGTATTGTGAAAGGGAGCTTCCAAAAAAATGTAACTACGAGTGACTCTACTGGGAATTTTTAAGGAAAACAATGCAAGAAGTTCTGGACAAGAGATGGTGCCCGAGATCAACTTGAATAGTAGGTACAGTAAGTTCCGTGTAGGTTGTTTTATTTTCCAAAGACATAATGTTAATACTATCCATGATATCATTTTACCTATAATCACCAACTGGGATATGCATTTTGTAAGCTACATGCCTTAGAAATTTATGTTGAACTTTTTCCAAAGAAGATATATGAACCCTATAATATGGGGACCATATTACACATGCATATTGAAGAAGAAAACAAACTAAACTATTATAAAGAATTGTCACAGCCTTCACAGATAAATCTTTGGAATTTCGCATAAAAAATCCAAGCATTTGATAACCCCTACTAGTGGTTATATTGATGTGTTCCATAAATGATAGTAGCAGTCATGGTTTCAGTTAGTTTTGTAAAATATGTTCTTACCTTTAGATTTTTGATCAGTCTCTGTATCTCTAATATTATTAATAGTAGTTTCCATCTGAATAACACCAGAACTAATGTTGTTCATATTAATATTATTGTGAGGAACTTCTTCCCGATTTGAGCTTCCAGAATTTATTGAATTTTGCAAAAATTCTTCCCCATACATTGTTTTAATAATTTTCCATATCACAGATATCTTAAATGAAAGTTATAACATTCAACTTTTGGTTAAGACGAGAAATGATGACGACAATTAGACTTACATGTGGTTTGCCGAATTCTCTAGCTACTGCAGAATTATGTTCACACAATTCTGAAATACTTCTCCCATGCAAAACATAATTTCTGGCTAGAGCCAAAATATTTTGAGACTCATAATTCGCTATTTCATTCACATGAAAATAATGTTGCAGCATGCTAGATGCATGGTGAAACTGATCTATTGCCTGTGTCACTGATATTTTTCTAAAAAAGGGCGTCAGTTGTAATAAATAATAATAATAATAAACAAACTCTTACCTCATAAGGCCTACTGTAACTTTTGCCAAAGAAGTAGGTGTTGTTATGCTAGTGGTAGTAGAAACTGTAGTTTGGAACGGGGATATTTTCCTTGCAAAAATTATTTCTCCATTGTTATTAACTGCTAAACCTTGAGGATTGGCTTTTGCAGCCGGTCGGGATGCATTATTGAAGCTATGATGATAGAGAGTAGAATCCTTAAAACAAATCACACTCAACATCAACATTTTAACCCCTCAAAGTATACATACTCTTCCACTACTTAAAAAGATATCAGGATCTCCTCTCCATTGAACACCACTAGCAATATCTCTATGTTCGTTGAATGATGCAAATGGGATGTAAGGCCTACGTACATCCCAAACATTTATACTACAATCTATAACTAAAGCACAACTTGCAATGTGGTATTTTCTTTGTGGTCTCCATTTTACATGACCTATGGAAGCTATTGTATGTATAGTATATTCCAAAGTTGGTTTACTGGTTAAATCCCATACCTAAATATGTTACTTATTAATCAAGATACACTTTAATGATTATTAATTTACTTTTATTGTCCTGTCTCTACTAGCTGTAGCTAACCAAGTGACTTCTGGATGCCAATCACAAGCAAATACTGGACCACTATGAGCAGTATACTGTTGTTGACATTTTTCTGGTTTTCTTATATCCCACAATTGAACACTACCATTATCAGAAACTGCAGAGAATGCATAGGGACTGTGTGGACTGAACCGAACATCTCTCACACTTTCAGTATTGCTGTAAACATTTATCATAATAATATTATGTTTTCAATTTTTTAAATATAAATTTAACTGTATGTTAATAATATTAATAAAATATTAGCTGACCTATAAAAAACTGCTACTGCACTCTTCACTCGTATATCGAAATACCTCATAGTACCATCTTGTGACCCTGATATCAATTTATTTGGTTCAGAAGCATGAAAATTTACTTTATTAACAGTTCTCTTATGGTCTTGATAATCTTGTTCTTGCATTGCTTTACCCATTTTGGTGAGATTCCATACAGAAACATGACCATTTGTAGCAGCAGTTGCCAAATAATGATCTAATATGACAGAAATGTATTAAATCACTTAAAATTATGTTTAGTACCTTCAAGTACATATTGTATAAACTTACCATCAGTGGGACTCCAAGATACATCATTGCAAGAAAAGCCCACGTTAAGATGCTTTGATCCTCTAACATTACAAATTTCTCTAAATTTATCCTCTTCTATAGCATATACCTTAAACACTAAAAGAATGTGATGAAACCATCAGACTTATTGAAATTAAATATTTACCGTTTCTTCCTCCAATTGCAACTTGAGTAAAGTCCTTATTTAATGCTAGGGCATTAACTGGGCCTTCTTGAGCTACATGAAAGGTAGTCATCCTTATCAAATGAGATGTACGGAAGCCGAGTCAAAAATTGTGCTGGGAGTGTTCATTTAATGTCCATAGCTTTAAGATCAGATATACCATATACGTAAGATATTAAAATATAGAGCAATAATGGTACGAAGCTATCAACATTTAAATTATGTGATCAAGAAATATACTCAACCTAAAAATTGAGATTGAACATAAACATTAACATAGGCAATTTTTAAAGTAAAATAGTACAGTCTACAGTGGTTGTACTGAATCAATCATGGAGCTAATATTAAGAGGAGATGACACAGTCGACTATCTTATAATAGGAAAGTGGTATCACATGAGTGACATTGTAATGTGAGCAAAATGGCGTCGTCGGCAGAGCCGGACTATTTAAATTTTCAATCAATAAACATATATTCACTAGTGAAATTGATAATATAGAAACACTGTAGGTATTTTGTTGTCTGCCAAGAACCTCTTTTTACAAATATCAACAACATATCTTTTATTGATGGAGTTCTAAGAAATCTACAAACATTAAATATAATATGAAGTTGAATAAAACTTATTGGAGCACAAAGAAATATATTCCAGTACAGTCCTTTCGATTGTTTACTAACCTATAATATGTTGTTCCTGATGATTTTTTCGTATTTACACTGTCTCTACTTGTACAACTTCGTGAAGCACAAGAAACCATTATTGTTCAATTATTAAAATAAAAAAAAACGACACTAACAAAAAGAAAATCCAAAAATACCCAATTCACATCCACAAAACAATACTAATGTCAAGTTGACAGAGAAGTGGGAGTAAAATGGCGAAACCGATACCACTTTTATGATAGGCGTAGCGACTCCTCTTAATATTAGCTCCATGGAATCAATACACATACATCAATACTATTCTCCTGTTTTTGAGCTAGTGCGAACAATTCAATTCAACAATGAATATTTTATTTAAAAAATGATTGAGCTTGAGCTTTTATAAATTATCTACTGCATGTTGCATGGATACAAATTTGTTGAAATAGATCTGGTAGCCAAGAGCTAAGTAGTGTATCTATGCCCAAGATTTTGGAATGAAAGAGAAGAATATTTAATTCAAAACGTCAAAGAACTATCATTTGTTAACTTGTCAATGTCAATGAAAAGGTAGTGCAAAGGGCAATTTCGTTAATTTAAGTTACTAATAAATAAGCATAAAAGTTTAAACGGGAAATGTGCATAATTTAACGTAATAGATGTGTAAAACCAGACTAAAACATTAAGGTTTTATTTCTTTACTTTTTTTCAAAACATTTAATCGGTTTATTTTCTTTAGTGCTTCTGAATTTCTTAAATATTTTGGGGTGTCGAAGTATGAGATGCCAAAAAGTAAGTTTAAAAATATAACAAAAAGTTTAACAAAAACGTTAGTTATACTAAATGGTTGACATTCATTATTCACAAGAGTAGCATGACTCACTTGAATTATCATGGCCAGCAGGACCACATACTTGGTTTATAAGTAGGTACTTACTTGCGAAGACCAAAATTTGGTTAAAAAGTAAATTAATTTCGCATAGGTCATGGTTAAGATATAAAAATGATTCAGTATTGAAACAGTCATTATCTAATCAGTTGACGTACAAATTCTAAAGAAGTTGAAAAAACCAATTTAATTAATTTGTTTATTAAATTGAAATAATGGTCTATGCTATTCCAAGTACTTATTTCCTTACAATATTTAATCTAGGTTATTATGAAATGTTATGTAACATTAATGGAGTATTTCTTTTTGTATAAAAACTAACAGTCCTTTTTTTTCGAAATATTTTACCAAATCATATTACCTATGTATTAAAAAAGGTTCAAGGTTTGTCAAAATATAATTTATTATAAAAATGCTTGGAGTGACACTACTTATAACTTGTTTCTAGCTGAAATTTTGATAAAAATCAAGTTTTTCATGTTTTTATTTATGCCAGTCTAGTATATTATTCATGTATTTTTTATATACTATGAACTATGAAGCTATCTATACTAGTAGAATTTATTTGCATGGTTTCAATTTTTCTAAATGCAATACCTAGTGAAATAGTTGGACAGTTGTTTGTGAATGTCAAACTTGTTAATTTATCTCTATAATAAATTTCACAATTAGTCAAGCTAAAAGCATTACTCAATTTCTTTTTGCTTATATGCCATATTCTGAATTAACAATATTGTCATTAGTAGGAAAACTTACAAACCTACAGCAGCAATAATATCCATACATTCCAAAAATTATTTAAAAATGGTCTCTTCAATAATGTATATTTCTATATTTTATCATAATGTAACAATAACTGAATTTCGCAGTAATATTTGATTTACTAAATACATATAGTCCTATCTTATCTCTTACACTATAGGATACCTACATTCGCAATAGTATTATAATAAGTTTAAATGCTGTGTGGTACCAAATATTTTCTGTCAAGCTGATTCATTTTCTATATTATTGTATATAAGGTAGGAACAACAATTTTTGTTTACAATTATGGGCATAATTAATTTCTGAGTAATAATGTAACAAACCCAATACAAATTTTACTTTGTTCTCATCCACTCCAAACGTATTGTAAGTACCTACATAATTGAAGGATTAACTGCAAGAAATCAAATATATTTTGGTTCACTAAATATTTTTATCTATTGGTGTTATCTAATAACATTAATTTTTTTATTAATTCCAATACTGTTTAATAGCTTAAAGTGTTTAGTAAATTGTCCCTAATTCCATGTTTTTAATAACTAGTTTTTTTTTAGTTTCAACGTGCCTAATTGAAAGTAAAAGCAGTAGCTAACTTTCCTTTGCACTTAAATGTATAATTTTGTATAACAGAACTCAACTCTGTTATTTTTTATATATCAATCATTTTTTCCATCAAAACTAAATTTATTACTAAGTACTTTCAACAGAATTTTTTATTTGCTTAGGACATATTAATCATCTTACCATTGAGTCATATTTTCCTTAGTATTTTTTCCCAGAGTTTAATTTGCTGCAAATTGAATTTGTATAAGTTTTAATTATTTCACTCTCTTTATTGTCATGATTATTCAATTGATAATGATTCCTATTGATATCAAGTATTTTACTAAATTAATGTCCCACTATATGTATTTAAATAAATGGTTGAACTCACAAAGTCTATATACACATTAGGAGGTGTGTATAATAATTGTTATAGTGTATAGTATATAGTATAGTGTAATAGTGTAATAATTACAGTAATATTATCAGATCCTTTCATTTAGATTTATACATAAATAATAATTTTTTTTGTAATCTTTGGTAAAACCCTTTATAATAAATTAGATCTGACTGAAGGATTGGTTAATTCTTGTAAAAACATTATTTATTGTTTTATATTTTTGGTGGAATGAGTAGATAAATTATTGGTCTTTAAAATTTGATCTATTAAATGTTTATTAGCCGTAACTTGATGAAAACGTTGGCCGTGAATCATTCAATTTTGTTAATAAGAATCAAGAGCAACCTCGAAGATCACTAGTCTGGAAAAAACTGAATAAGAAAAAATACTATGTTGCTTAAACGTTTATATTTACAATTTTTTTTATTGTATTGTTGCTTTTTACTTGTAACCATATAAACGGAATTTTATCTCAACTAATGTTATTTTTGTATGAAAGCTTTCTATTTCGATATTGGTGATTTACTATCTATTAAATCATTCTTGAAGTAAATCTATCCAATAACACTGTCATTTTCCAACAACTTTCCACTTAGATTTTTATTTCTACCAGAAATAAGCAATATGTTGTTTTGTAACACTGTGTATGTATTTGGTGAAAACCAGCTGAAATCTATTATAGAGATTTCAGTTTCGGTTAAGATGGAACCTTTAATACAGGGTGAAACATGACGGAAGCTTATATAGTGAGACCATAAAAGTTTTAACACTATTTTGAACTATACAGGATGTCTCAGGAACATCAGATTGACACATACCACTATAATAACCAGATTTTGATAAAGGAAGACGAGGTTTCCGTAGACACACAGACCGTTTTCTACTAGGAGTCAAAAACTCACTATTTTGAGGCTCCATTTAAGGAAATATCAAAATTGGAAGAGATTTTTCTAGTTTTGTTTAATTATAGTTAATTTTTGGACGGCCGGTTTTACCAATTTTCGAAGTTATGATTTTTATACAACCTAAAATTTTCTTTTTTCCCCTCCCGTTGGTTACCCAATTTTACGATAGCTTAAAACGACGTGCTTCCATCACATGATTGTGTTTATCACTATCACAATAAATATAGATACTGTCGTCAATAGACGTCACATTTAGTATTAGTCTTATTTATTTTTTTCTACAGGTAACTACCCTATTTTTTATTAAAATTCAGTGTTGAAACCTCTGGTTGTGAAGGTTAATTGGCAATCAAGTTTACATAATTTTTATACACCATGTTATTTATAAGATGCGACATAGGGATTCCTGTACAAAACTGTTAGGACATAGCCAGCAGGTTAGGGACACGGGAAATCAAAAAGTTAAACCTTAAGTATGGCGGTTCGATTCGCCGCTGCTGTGAAATTTTTTTCTTTTTGTTTTTAGTTCTTTTTCACAATTTTTATCTAAAAAACATTATATTTAAAATGAAGCATTTATTTATTTCTTTGAAATTCATCTAAGCTTACATAATACTTTTTCTTGTGTTGTCGGTTGAATATCGCCCTGTATATATTAGAACAAATATTGTTTTTTTGTAAAAAACTAAAAATATAGACTTAGAAAAATTTTTAATTCGCAAATACATTTTTTTAATATTGTTTTTTTTATCTTTCAGGAAAAGTGAGAAGTGTTGGTCTTCAAACTGGCAGCCCAAGAAGGTGCGAGTGGCGCCCAGCGCGCACTCCTACCTGAAATAACGAAGAGAAATCAAGGAACTCTTACTGGTAAGTATATTGACTTATGCCAACATGATTGATTTAAGACAATAAATCCCCCTGTATGTTTCGTATGCTTCAACAGCTTAATGTATTCAATTATTCAATTCTGATTTAAACGTTAAATTTGTATTTGACGTTCTCTATAATACTTATTAGTATACTCTAGAAATGGTCACTCTTTAGGTGATGCAAGGATTGTCTGGAAATAACTAGTATACAAAACATCGGATTTTACTGCCTACATGTGTCATAGGCTAACGTATATTAAGCTGCGGGGCCATTTTGGAAGGCACGTTCCGGACCCGGCTCATAATTTGTTGCTAATTTGTTACTCCAGCCGTTGGCAAGAAACGCTTGGTCCCCTACCGTAATATTTACTTGGGGTAGCCATGTGCAATATCTCAGTAACGGAGGAAGCTAGCGATACGAGACTGGTGGCATATTTTGTTGCTAATTTGTAGCTTTCAGATGGAATGATCCATTTTTCTCGGAAATATCCCCCAGTCGTTAAATAGAGAATCGTAAAATCGTAATATTGACTAGTTACTAGTTGCATAGTTCACGATCAAGTTGTTATAGGTTATAATTTCTATTTTGTCTTGATTCTATCACTGGCGCTTATGGGATACCATAAAAGGCCTTGGTATTTTAAGACAGCTGGACTCACCCTTTCCCTCAACAGATATCCAATACTTCTTAATCCACATTAAGTTGTTCAAGGAGGGGAAGGGTAACTCCAATTATTATATTCTCTTCCCCTTCTTGAATAAATTAATGTGGAATACAAAGTGTTTCCTTATTTATTCAAGAAGGGGAAGAAAATATGATAATTGGATTTACCCTTCCCCTTAAAAAACTAAAGCCACCTTAAAGCAACAAAATATGCCGCCTGGTTCGGGTCACTAGCTCGTATGGCTCCCGAGATATCGCAGTTGGCCACCGTAACTTAATACAGCGCGAGGGTAAGTTTGACATGTAGGGGTGGTTTTTGGAATTTTCCGGTAAAGCCACCTTAAAGCAACAAAATAATATGCCGTGTCGCTAGTTCGTCTCGCTCCCGAGTTATAGCAGTTGGCCACCGTAACTTAATACTACAAATAACCCAAAAGAGAGTTATAAAGTTTAACGACTGGGGGATATTCCCGAGAAAATGGATCATACCATCTGGAAGCAACAAATTAGCAACAAAATATGCCACCAGGCTCTTATCGCTAGCTTCCTCCGTTACCGAGATATTGCACTTGGCTACACTAAAGGTTTGTTCCAACTAAGCGAAATGATGCGTACGTGAACGTCACGATCATGCGCATAACAAAATTTCTGTTCCAACAAGTTCCGACAATTCCACGGACTGATAAAAATGCGTTCCAACAAAAACTGGACACGTTCATGAACGTGTCGGCGAACGATCATTTTCATCAGAGATCTGGATGTAGAACCATTCGTCCAAACTGCCAGTTGATGTTTTAGGGCGAGTTGTATCAAACAGTATCAAACACCTAAACTCGGCTCAATGATGACTGATGTGTAGACTGATGTAATTGTTGATAATAAATACATCAATCAGCCACAGTCTAAACATCAGTTATCATTAAACCGAGTTAAAGTGTTTGATACAACTCGCCCTAAAGGTTAGGTAATGGTAAATAAACATAAATCATACATAAATAAAACGTGAACTTATAGGGTTGTAATAAAGCTCCTGAAAGTGGTAACAGTTTAAAAATAAATCGTAGAATCGTTCCAACAATGCATAGGGTATGATGTTCATGGATTTATTCACGTACAGGTTTTCGAATGTTTGATAGGTACATAAATACGTTCACGTACTAATCAAAAGGTGGTTGTTGGAACAAACCTTAAGTTAATATTACAGTAGGGGACCACGCGTTTCTCGGAAACGGCTGGAGCAACAAAATCAATTATTTAGTAACAAATCAACAACAAAATAGTAACAAATTATGAGCCGGGTCCGGAACGTGCCCTCCAAAATGTCCCCCGCAGCTTAATATACGTCATGGACTACCGGTCTAACATTCTTAGCTTGCGGCGGAATTCTAATTTTAAATTAATAATTCCGCCGGCAGAACTCTAGCTACACCGTATTTATTATAGCACCACTTTGAACAGTTAACAGATTACCCTTGAAAAAAACCCTTTAAAATTGAGTTAGTTATGAAGTTGTTACACTGAACTTTCTAGGTTTCGCTTTCTATTTTAGGTGAAATATTATCGATTACTTAATTTAACCTCGTTTCTTATCGAAAAAAGGGGTTTGTTCAAACATTCATTCAGTCTATTTTATATCGTTGGAACGCGAATAAGCGATATCGCGAATAATATTTTTGTGTCTACATAGTCTTTTGTTGGATATTTAAAAAAATATATAAAATATTATTTCACGTTTCTTAAATAATTTTTTTTTAGAGACAAGAGGGTACAGATAAAGAATATAAATATGTGACACATTTCGACGTTAATAATAGTGACATTATGTGAATTTAGTTCGCTCTCTTCTTCGAAGAAAAATGTTTGTTTTATATTGATGCTACGACAATCGCGTAATAGGCAGAGTAATAATAAATTCAAGTTTCTTAACTTAACTCGATTATCAACATTTCCTATATAACAATATTTTGAATTTGAAGTAAAATTCTCGTAAAATTATGTAACATCTTCTATATCTTTGTGCTTAAAGAAATCATTTTAGCTCGTAAATCCGTTGAGGTATAGTTTGTTCTTCACACTTAGCGCGTGCATCACATTATATTTTTTATAGGTTTGAAACAAACAAAATTAAAATTCTAATATTTTCGTAGAAATTGAAATTCAATTGTTACCTATTGAACCAACCTCTTTGATTATTTGTTTTGTGAACTGTAGGTGAATTCTTCTATAGCAATACTGCTCGTGAAATTTTGATGTAGTCATCTGTATCTGTAGAGTAGGGAGGGTGAGTGTGTAGGCTCACAGCACTTAGGCCACATGTCACCATTGTACATCCTCCCGAGGAGTTATCCTCCTAGGTCAATGTCCATCCTGTCCTTCTCTTATTGACGATAACTCCGGACACTCGCATAAGACATGCCTGACAGTTTCATCTTCCTGTTCACACATCCTGCATAGAGGTGTGTCCACTAGCCCTATAGTATGGCGGTGTTTCCTTAGTTGACAGTGACCAGTCAGAAATCCTACTGTTAAACATAGGTTTTTTCTGGTCATCGCCAAATATTTCTTCGGCGCCAGCTTCCCAGGGTCACCCAGGGTGATCCTGGCAAGACTGCATCCTTTGATTCCATCCCATCTCTTAAGGGATTGAACATGGGTGTAACGTTTGGCTAGTTCCGCAATTGTCGAAGTCATTAGGCCGTAGGTGTCACTGGGTCCTAGAATTTTTAGTCCAGCGGCTTCCCTTGCTAAAGAATCAGCAATGCGATTTCCTTTACTCCTGTCGTGCCCTTTAACCGACCTCAGGATAATATTGTTATCTGCCGAGGCGTCAGCTAAATCTTGGTGGCACTCTAGTACTAGCCTCGATATAACACGTTGTCTGTTAAAGGCTAATAGGGCTTGTCTAATAACAGTGCAGATTATTATGTTTTTGCCAGAAATTCCTCTTCTGGTTAGTTCTTTTGTGGCAATTGAGATACCAGCCAGTTCTGTTTGAACCACGCTGGTATTGTTTCCCATTCCCCACTTAATCTTTAGGCTTAGTGCTCTCGAGTAAACTCCACATCCTGAGCCTTCTTTCATTTTTGAACCATCTGTATATATGCGTATTGCATTTGCAGCATCTGGCTCTGTGTTCTGTTTTATCTGAATTGTGTAGGGTTTGTTAAACAAAAACCTGGGTTCAATTGCATCGTTGGCTACCTGCAGCAGTTGTAGCGCAGTGAGCGCTTCCTGCCATATGCTTAACCTCAAGTGGCCCACTCCTACTTCGGGGTTTACACCAGCCGTGCGCAATCGTACCATAGTCATTAACGCGACCTCCTTGACGTACAGGTCCAGAGGGGTCAGACCAGTAATTAGTTCCATTGCTGCGGTTGGTGTTGTTCTCATGGCGGCTCCTGTGATGTTTAAACAAGCCATTCGCTGTATTTGATATAATTTTTGGATGGCCGTTGCTTGTAGAGGTCCCCATGCAATTGCTCCATACGTTAACATGGGTCTTATTATTGCAGTTTAGATCCAGGTGACCACACGGGTTGACAGACCCCATGTGCGTCCCACTGTCCTCCGACACTGCTCATAAGCCACATATGCTCTTTTTGCTCTGCTGTGTACATGAGAGTTCCATGTTAGTTTCCTGTCGAGGGTAATACCAAGGTATTTCACCTCTTCCGAAAAGTTTAGTTTGCTTTTGAAGATTTCGGGAGGTTCCAAACCCGATAAACTTCTTTTCCTGGTGAAAAGGACCATCTCAGTCTTTCTGGGATTGATCGACAGTGAGTGTTCCTTACACCATTTTTCAATTAATTTAAGCCCATCCTGCGCTCTAGCGCTGTTGTTGAGGTGATTAATCAGGGTGTCTAGGACTATGTTCGACAGAAGGGGTGATAAGACTCCTCCTTGTGGACATCCCCTCATGACCAGTCCTCTTACTGTGATGTCTTCTACATTGATACTTATTGCTCTACTAGAGAGCATCTTGAGTATCCATTCTCCTACTGCCAGTGGTACATTCCTGAGTTGCTGGGTAATTGTTGGAAAGGTTGTTTTATCAAACGCTCCCTCGATATCTATGAATATACCCAGGGTGGATTCTATGTTGTCCAATGATCTTTCGATTCTGTCAACCACTTGGTGAAGGGCCGAATCAGTGGACCATCCCGGAGTATATGCATGCTGATTTGGATGAAGTGGGTTGTGAACTAGCACTTCATCTCTTATATACCGCTCGCATAACCTCTCCATTGTTTTTAAAAAGAACGATGTTAGACTAATTTGATGTAGTCTTAAATAAAGGTGAAGATGGTTTTACTCGAAATTTGATACACCACTGTTATCAAAATGTAGAGCGATTCTTTATGGACCTTTTGATGATTTATTTCTCGTAATTTCCTCTGTATCACAAATTAAATTCACAAGAATATCAAAAATATTTTATCTTTAAATCTTTTATATTCAAATTAGAACAAATCATGAAATTCTATTTTTTGGTATCTCTTTTAATTGATAGGGAGAACTTGAAACTTTATTTTTTTTCGTGACGTACTCCTCTTCGTCGTAGTTGAAATAGAAATGTTTCTTATCGATATAGAACCTTCCAAGTGGTTCACAATCTACCGAGCTATTGTGTGGCTGCTGAATTCTATAAGCTGCGTTTGTGTGTCCTGAGGATGTAGATATATTTTCCAACATAGAGATTTATTAACTTAACTTTCTAGTGAAGATTTAACTTGGATCTGCCGAACTCTGAAAGTTACCAGTTCGAACTGCACAAACAGATCCGTTGCAGTGGTGTAGAGTGTGTAAAATATAATTAGTACCAGCTGTTTAAAAAATTAATAAACGTCAAGTATAATAATACTTATTCCATTCTACTATTTCATTATTAACTCGTAGCATTATGAAATTAGATTACTTGGATTGAATAAACGTTTGTTTATGGGAACTAACAAAATTTAATAATTGAAATGCGTTTGTTGCGGTTAAACTTCCGCAAAAGACTTTTGAAAGTTGCCTATCGCTTGAAACGTTCTACTATAAACACTGAAATACGATTTTTTCGAGAAACAAAGACTTCCAAAAATGTTTTCATTTATAATAAAAAACTTGCGAATTTTATTTATAATTCCTGTGGGTTGCATAGATGTTCCAGTATAAGAGGTAATCAATAAGTTTAATTATAATACATTGTTGTTCTCACCCGTTTTATTAATCAATTAATTAGCTTTATATACACAGTCTTATTTATAAGATGCGACATAGGAATTCCTGTACAAAAATGTCAAACGCGAGCTAACTGTTTTATTAAATAGCGTTCATAAAAAATAATAACATATTTGGGAAGGTCGTTGGAAAATAATATCAAATGCACTTTTAATTTTCTTAAATTCGCTCTGGTTTGATAAAAAAATGGATAGTTATGTTTAAAAAAGCCTAACTCCATTTTCATACCACTTTCGAATACGTTCAACAATGAAGGAGAAGGGAGAAGGGTTGAAGCACGGGGAATTTAAAAGTTAAAGCTCGCGTTTCAGAGTTTTGTACAGGAATCCCTATGTCGCATCTTATAAATAACACAGTGCACCTATAATTCGTCCACTGCACCTAGTACTAAACCAAGTTGTTAGCTTTAATACTATTCTTGAGTACAGTTTCACTTAGCACTTGGATCATTACCAGATTTTCTAATAGAATTTATCCAATATCTTGCTCATCGTGAACAGCTCGCGCTTGATTCTTCCACAGCTTCTAGTGCATCGTCCACACTAAAAAAGCTCGCAAGTGAACAATTCCGGATATGCAAGTTTGTAGAGTGTTCCTAGGGATTTATAAAACCACGACGCAAGTGGAACATTTTTTTTTGGAACTTTAGTTCTTTACGTCGGGTTATGTTTGAGCGACCGGGGGTCGCGACGGAAAATATCTGACCGTTACGTTACGTTATGTTACGTTGCTTCGTTATGTGCCTTGCTCGCGTGGGTGTGCTCTGTCATGAGTCTCTCTCTCGTTTACGAAGCAGCGATTCATATGCTTCGGCCGGGAATCGAACCCGGGCCGCCCGCGTGGAAGGCGAGCATTCTACCACTGAACCACCGATGCTATATTAAAATTCTATGCAAAGCTGGTATTCTCAGTGCTGGTGATCTACTTGAATTTGTTCGAATGAATTTTTACTATTATTTCCATATTTTTTTTGCGCGATTGATCTTTTTTGTTTATTTACAGCATCGGTTGTCAGGACGGTAGGTTGTGTTTACTGGTTTCTAAGTTTAACACGTCGGTAAGTGATTGACTTACAGTTCAGACGTCGAAAAGTAATAAATAGCTTGAAAACAATTTTACCAAAATGCAAAATATATTTTAAACTGATCGAGAAGTATAAATGTCACTTTTGACATTTCGTTCATTTCGAAGAAATTTAAATTATTTCATTCGAAATTTATTTCAATACGATCGCGCAAAAAATGGTATAAGCATCTCGAACGTTAAGGGTAATTACAACGTTTGCATGTAGATTTCTCTCGTAAAATTGGACAAAATGATATGAGGATTGAGGGATCTAGCACATTTACTTTTCGAAATACAGGGTGTTGAAATTTTGGAAACTTGAATGTTTTAATTCGATAACTTTAAAGTGGATCGATAAATTGATTTGACATTTGGCAGTTTGTTTTTAAATGTGAAGGGCATATTTTGATAGAAATAGTAGTTTGTGCAACTAGTGTGGATATGATGGCCATATCGCACGAGGACGAAATTTGAGCACGACGCCGTAGGCGGAGTGCTCAATCGCTCAAGTGCGATATCGACAATCCACACGAGTCGAACAGCATAGAAAGAAAAAATCTAGAAAATAAAAATTTCTATAAACTGTAATATAACTTCAAATTGAAAATTTAACAACTCAATTTTATGTTTCCACTAATTTTTTTGCGGTAAACGTACAGTTTTTGAATGCCCAATTTGTATAATGCTACGGTTTCCCTTTTCAAATATACGATGCTGTTATAAGTAGATGTTGCCAGTCGGACTCCCTCATGAAGGGTACCGTACCATTATCTATAATAATGAATATTCTGCTAAATATTTTCAACGTCTACCTGTTGCCGTTATTAATATCAAGTAGAATAATTATTTAGAAATAAAATTAACAATAAAAAAAACTTCTTCACGGGGAATCGAACCCGGGTCTACCGCGTGAGAGTATGGTTTGCTTATTACTCGACCACCGAGGAATATGCAAATTGTTTATCTGTAACGTCAGATGTATTACATAATTTTTGCTTAAAAGGAACTGAAGTTCCTACCGTGTGTCCCGCGACACGTTCTACCTTTTTTTCGGATTGTAGTTAATTAACTGAATATATTCGGGAAATTGTTCTATAAAGTATAAAAATCGCGTTTTTAATCCTAACTTAATAACTGAAAAATGGGAAATCGAAAGTCATGGTCGCCGCCTTGACTTTACCCATTCTCTCCGGTCGGATGTAACGCGACATGCTCTAGATGGACGGAACATTTTTATCTAACGGCGAATATTGAATTTCATTCATTATAAATGAGAAACGATGAGATCTTCAACAGTAAAATTGAATTTTCTGACTGCCAACAACATCTATCTGAATTAGTTTCACGATCAAAATAAATCACATATGTCTCCGCTTCTCTAACTATTTAGTCGCGTTTTCAGTGAGACACTTTCTTTATCGAACGGTTTCCGTTTCAGGCGTTGCAAATACCTTTCCTCGAACAGACACTAATCGGCGTCGAGACGGCGATATCAAAAATAAAATAAAAAGCCATCCTGAGCGTTTCAGATGGTTGAACTTGATGTCTAAATTTAAAGGCGAGAAAAAAAAACACTGACCCTTGCAGTAGTCTGTTTTCCTTCTATTTACGACATTTCGCAAGAACATTTTTTCTTAATTGTGGCTTTTGAAGTTATTAAATTATTTGAAACTATAATTTATTTACGATAAAAAGGCGATGACGTTGCAAAACAAAATATTGTGATGTTGCCAAGCTGTAGTTTTTTTCTTACTTAACGAAAACTAGAAAAGTAAATCTGATGTTGGATTGATGATATCAAGTTTAATTAACCTGACCTAAACATTAAAAACATTCAATCATTTACATTTAAATATGTAACAATAATATTAATAATAATGAATACAAATAGCGAATACTATTAATTACGTCTCTTACAGCAGTAAGCGGGATTCTCGTTCAAATTAGCTTAACAAAGATGTTACCATCTCTTGACATTTACTGTTCAGCTGCTTCGTCATTTTATTAACTACTACTCACCGCAGATTTGCCTTAAAAAAAACTTGTAAGTATTAGACGATGATCGAATGCCAATAAACGTCAAAACAAACTGGGGAATTTTACCAGTTGATCTGACAACGTCTTGAAGCTTTGCCAACCCGTTAGCTGAAAATCGCCCTGGCTGTTGAGGATAAATTATTGTATTTACGGTTGGTAAATTAATATTTATTCTGATAAGAAAGTAACTAAAAATGACATCATCGTCTTTTTATCGTAAAAATCCTATAGCTACTCGTCTCTGCTTAGCACGGAAAGAAAAATAAATTAGTATTTTATTTTTAAAGAGATAATAGTTTACTTGTGAAAACTAATTAGTATTTCAAACACAGCATGTAGATTTAGATGATCTTGAAGAACGCATTCGTGAGACATCCGGTAGTATTACACCGGCTGCGTGCACAAGAGCGCTTTTAAGACGTTTTAAATCTTGTATGTAATCTGATACGATATTCGTAGAGAATTTTGATGTCATTCACAACAGTTTTTACAGGATTATATACAGTGTGAAAACCACTTATGGAATAAAATTCTTTATGTCATTATTTTAGAAAATTATAAAATTGCCGAGACACGTCAACTTTTGAATTGAGTTGTGCGTTATGTAAACATAAATGTAAATGTACAGGGTGATTCACGCAAGTATGCCATAGTCGGTGTTTTTTTTTAATGAAACACTCTGTATATTTGTACCTCTTCGTCCAATCCATTTATTGGGGAAGATTTCATCTAAATAAGTTCTTACCATTAAAGCATAATGGGGTGTTGCCCCGTCTTGCTGGAACCAAACATTTTAATTCGGTAAGCTAGGATCTATTGCGTTGGCATATAAGTTTGCCAACGCAAGAATAACTTCATTTCTAAGCATATTTAAATATTTTTCAGCTGTCAAATTTCCATCTATAAATATATGACCAATAATATGGTCGCCTATGATACCGGCCCAAACGTTCACCTTTTGAGGGTACAGAGTATGTGTCTCTCGCATCCAATTAGGATTCTCTGCTGACCAATATCTACAGTTCTGTCGGTTTACCTCTCCATTCAATGTGAATGTTGATTCGTCAGAAAAAAGAATGGTACCAAGAGCTATCTCATTTTTGATCAGCTTATTCATCAATCTTTCGCAGAAATCCATTCTACGATCTGGATCGTCTTCTGTTAACTCCTGCACAAAAGTTAATTTGTAAGGATGAAGTTTTTCTTTATGAAGACACCTTAGAACAGTTGTATGGCTAACAATATTTTCACGGGCAATTTGACGTGTACTTGAAGTTGGATTCTCTTCGACACTTAACAAAATATCCACTTTCACATCTTCTTCAACGAAGTGTGGTTTTCTTTTCAATGGTTTGACATGTCCAAGTTCTCTGAATTGTGCATGAATTTTAGACACAGTACTTTGTGAATTATTAGGAAATTCGGGATACCTGTGATTAAATAAGTTTGCCACTTCAACTTGACTTCTGCAGTTATTCCCGTACCCGATCATTATTAAAATCTCAGTTCGGTGAGTCTCAGTTAAATATTTCATTGTTATGTCGACAAGGAAAGAGTGTTTGACAAAGATTTTACTTTTTCAGTATAAACTATCAACACATCAACAACTGACTGAATAGAAAACAATCCACATTATTTACCGATTTAAAACAATCCACATTATTTATCGATTTTGTCTAATTATTGGCGTTTTTGGGCAATTTTTAGGTATTTATGATAAAATTCATGGGCGTAGCAGGTTTTGTTCAATATACAAATACGTCTAATAATTAGTTAGTTTAGATTTTTGATAAATCCATATTTAGCTAATTTAAAAAAGTACCAATATTTCAAGTGTAATAAATTATTAATTTTAAAATTTCACCCTGTATAATTCATAATTGACCATACATTTTTTAGTTTGTTGCAATCTTTTATCAAGAGGATTTCAAAAATATGCAAACATACAGGGTGTGTCATTAAAAAAAACAACACCGACTATGGCATACTTGCGTGAATCACCCTGTACATTTAAATTTATGTTCACATAACGCACAACTCAATTCAAAAGTTGACGTGCCTCGGCATTTTTTATAATTTTCTAAAATAATGACATAAAGAATTTTATTCCATAAGTGGTTTCCACACTGTATATTGAATTATCTTTTAAATTAAGCGAGAAATTTCTTGTAAACGATAACTTTGAACACGGTGTATATCATGTACGTACGATTACATTTTTAAAAAGGGTTGTAAAAATATTCATTTACCTTTGATAAAATTCCCTTGGGCATACGATGAAGTTTTGTATGGGTTTGAATTTATTTGTTTCTTTAATTGTGTTTTCTTTTCTGTCGGCAGTCCCTATGATTACCTAATTGTTCTATTTAAAAAACGCCTATATACATTTTTAGAAATAAATGAAGCCCTTAAAAATAGTTTTATAATAAAAACAATTATATAATACGTGGATATATTTTGATGAAACATGGTAATGTCGTTGAACTATTCGATCGGACTTTGTAGCTTGCGGGCTACAAGTTTGTGAATGGATTGCACTACGTATCCTACTATTTCCGGTAGTTTAAATATGCATTGGAGAAATTCCATAAGTAGCTAATTAATCTTTTAAGATATAGTGGATACCTACTTCAATATAGTGGTCCACATAAATATTTGCCTCTAAAAATCAGAGCAAGGAAAAGATTCAGGAAAAATTTGTGTTTATATTATTATTTTGTCCTTTACATTCATAAATATTTTTTGTCCCAAAATCTTACCTATAAATCGTAATCTTTTATAGAAATATAAATTTATAGAGAATATTTTTACAAATAATAGACTCACTCTTGCATATAAATAGGTATAGGAGTGTTCGGGCCAGGAACCAAACACTCTGAAAGCTTGGTAAAAACCCCAAGGATCTTTCAAGCGGAAACCCACGCCATAAGAAAGTGCGCCCAGTTCAATATTGATAAAGGATACAGAAGACAAAGGATTATCATAATGTCGGATAGTCAAGCAGCCATTAAAGCACTGAGCTCTTGTGTAATTAGTTCCAAAATGGTGTGAGAATGCCTAGACAAACTCAATGAACTAGGCGAGAACAATATAGTCACCTTACTATGGATTCCAGGACACACTGGAATAGAAGGAAATGAAATAGCAGATGAACTAGCAAAGTGGGGGACTGAAATACATTTCTGGGGGCCTGAACCCTTTTGCGGAATCAGCCCCAATGTAATGTTGGAAGAAATAGGTAAAGCAGAGAAAAATAGAAGATCTGACCATTGGAAAGATCTAGTAGGGCTTATACAAAAGACTCTTCTGGGTGACTACAACCTGTTGAGATACACATAAATACATACTTGCATATAAACCTTATTTTTTGCTTTCTTTTCTAGAAATAGCACGTATACGAATACAAAACATAACCTCAAAAGAAAATTTTGCACTTAAAAAGTAGGTACTTGTATCTGGTTTAATTTTTTTAAAAGCTGTTCGTGCATTGATCAAAATAGAACAAAAAATCTTCAATTTCCTCATATCAAAAAAAATTTGGTTACATTGTAACAGCTTTTTAAAAAATAAATTATATCAAAGCATTCCTATTTTATTTCTGTATTTTAAAGTATAACTATAATATTTTCTCCCAATTATATTTTATGCAAATTCACTCTACGAAATTATATCACATTTCCAATTTAATAAACTGCATAAATAATTTTAATAATCATATTTAAAAGTAATTAGTTTTAAAAAATTGTACGTTAAACCATCCACTTTCTTAAGATTAAAAATTCGAAATGGTCTTGGTAGATAATTCCTTAATACTTTTAACTGTCGGAACTTTTCACGTTTTCACACATTTGTGACATTTGAATGGATTGGCATAATAAATAAATAACACATTAACAATTGTTTTGTTAAACAATGGTTGGTTAATTGTTTTTTTTGTGTGGCGTTTTCTCATGTCAGTTTTCTATGTGGTTCTAGCGTTGATAGATTAATCGGGTGAAAACAGTTTTTAATTTTCAGTTGAAATGTGTGTTAGACGCTTTTTAATTAAAGAAATAGCTTACAGAGGGTATCTTTAAGAATAAGATTATCTTGCTGTACAAAAACCTGATGAAATAGTATTTTAAAGTATATTGTAAGTGGATATTAAGGTCTTTAAAACACGCGCAAATAGAGCAAGTGTTTTAAAGACCAGTTATCCACGAATACTTTACGCTATTTTTTTTTTCATTGGTGCACTTTGAAATTATAAATACTGGTCTATAACTACTTACTACAACAACAAGAAATGGAAATCATAGATGGAAATAAGAACTAAATGTCAAATGGTTGAATTCGTGATGTATATGATGTATACCTTGCGTTGTCATGGAAATGAGAAAAACATAAACTAATTTCTATTTTGATGGAAGTGCAACCCTATTGAGTTCTGTGAATGTCAATAGTATTAATTTAAATACCATTTCCTAAGATTTGAAAAATCGAAATATTAATATTTCAAGCAATATTAATGGTATTTTCCATTTTAATTTATAAATTTGACATAGTTAAATATTGTTCGAATTAAAGTTTTGACGTTACAAACTACTCCTGTCAGATCAATGATGAATGAAAAAAAGTTTCATTTAGACATGATTTAGACCATAGATTTAGACTTCGTTTCTCGAGTTGTTGATGTTGCCACGGTAACTTTAAAACACGCCCGTGTTTTAAAGTTCGATTTAAACACGCTGAGGCGCACTTTAAATAGGTAAAATGGTTCACCAATAAAAAAATATTAAAAGATTGAATATATTGACACGCAATTTATTTGTAAAAACTTCCATCCATATGCGTTCGTAAAATTTTTGAAGGAGTCTAATTTATATGGAAAAAATATCCATTTATTATAAACGTATGATTGATGCCTTGTAAAATTTTTCATAGTACGCTTATTATAACAGAAAATAACCTCTTTTCACAATTTCATGGCATGTCTAGAATGCAAGGAAATTTGCACCTAATACTTAAATTGACCCGATAAAATTTTTACTGTACGCCCATGGTAGATGAAAATGTTTGCTAATGACGAGTATAGTTTGTCTCAAAGTATATCGTCTTCGCTTTTGCAGACAGCTTGTAACTTGTCTGTTTCATTTTAGGTGACATATGTAGCATATTATTTCTTTTATAACTAATACTTTTTGCAAATTTTGACTACGATTCAATATTCAGTATACAATCAAAAACAACCTGCGAAACCAATTTAGAAAGTTATTATAGATCTAATTATCTTATCTCTATAAATTAATTGACTTTTTAGAACGATACGTAATTAAAAAAAAATGATGTATGCACATTCTTACGTAACCTATTCGTTCTTTTGGATTGTCGGAAAAAGATTAACGTCTGATAAAAAAAACATGACGTAAATTTTGAAGAGTTTTCAGAGTTCAACATCCTCATATTTTTAAATGTCGTACTACTATTTTCAACACATTCTTCCCTCCTTTTATTTTCTAACTTTAAAACATTGTTTGCTTGGTAAGGTAGCGCTGATAACTCCTCCAAAGAGAATTCATATTTTTAGAGATACGGTTTTAATATACAGGAAATTGACTGACACAACAGTGGATATAAATACTGCTTTAAAAAAATTCCGAATTTTCTTTTTTATCTTCTATGGGCTGAAATCTGGTACCCTGAAGTGGTTCTTCGAGGATTTGTTGAGATTTTTGCTGGAAATTTGTTCACAATTATAGCCGTGTAGGATAAAAGTCAAGATAAACTACTATTGCTTTCCAAGGATCAAATATGTTTTGGAAGAAATAGCTTAAGGAACCCAGGGGAATTTAAGAAAATGATAATTGCTAATGTTTTGTTTGATTGAATACCTAAGTACTCGCTGTCGCTTGTTAGATCGCTCGAGTAGATAAACTCGGTGTCGCTGGACGCGCGCTTGGCCGTTGTTTTTTTTTATATATATATATATATATATATATTTAACATACTGCGTCAACCACTAGGGTTATTGGCAGTTCAGTACGTATCAGTTACATTATGATTATAAATTGTACATGTTGATGGCTTTGAAGAATTTCAAGGAATCGTTGATTTGGTCTCCGAGAGCTAACTGTAAGGATTTGGGATCTTATGCTGTCTTCGTTGGATTGCAAACTGGGGACATTCTAGGATAATATGTTTAATGGACATATTTTCATTACATTGGGAACATTGAGGTGGGTCTTCTTTATTTAGTATGCTCCTGACAGTTGCTTTGTGGTCTTGGTGTGGTATCAGCTCCAATTTTGGGGTATGACTGTTGCTGACTGATTGTTGAGCTGAGATATCGGCGTCTTCGTTACCCTTTATACCGGTGTGTGATGGTACCCATAAGAAGAATATATTCCTATTATAGAATGACTTCGTGGTTTGACGTTGTATTTTTATTATGAATTGAATATACATTTTAGGATTAGTAGGAGGAATTTCATAATCATTAATTACATTTTTCTCCTCCCTATATTGTAAACATCGCATTCTGAAACTGTTTTGAAGGGCATAAGTAACAATTACCAAAAAGGTATCGATTACCCTTGACGCCCTTGCCACCCAAGGGTGGTAATAATTTATGCCATATAAAACGTGTATCTTATGAAGATTCTTTACAAAATTGGGATACTACCAGTATACTTCTTCTTAAAGTTCAGAAATTCAGCAATTTTACTTGGAATTGAAGAAATCCAATCGACAGTTGTTCCAACTTATTTCTCTTCAAACGGGCTTTATATATGATCAATTCTCGGTGGTTTCTTGACATAATGTATATATTAACAACTATCTACTTATTAAGAAAAATTTATTCTTTCCGGCAATTAAAATATAAATAAATTAAAACAATAGAGTGTAATTAACGATTCAACCAACGTTTTTAACGCAAAAATATAATGGTTGCTGGATATTGCTAACCGCTGTTTCGTAACATAGACATAACGTAACTGAAGTTTGGTCAGTATATTTTCGGTGTGAGAACAAATAAGTGCAAAGTGTGTGTGTATCGTTAAAATGTAACTTTAAAAGAACAATAAAGTGGATGTAGTGATAAAATTAAATTGTTCGTCAGACGTATGGGAACACAATGTATTTCTTTTATGATCTTATTCCGTGTAACGGCTTGTATGAGATAACAGATGTTTGTGAGTTTATTGTTTTAGAAGCGACCAACGTAACGTTACATGTCAATTCAATTGTATAATATTAAATGAAACACAACGCGTGGTATTTGTAAAAGAATATGTATTTATTAATAGTCATAATAGTGCTTGTTTGTGGCCAAATATATCGTGAATTTATTTTTTGAAATATACAACTCAAAAAGAAATATCTGGTGATTTTTAAAATAAAATAATATTAAAATACACTTTTTATTATCAATTTTAAGAAAAAATCTTATTCCTCATAAAAAGTTCTGCACGTTCTAAAATCTAAAATACAATTATCAGATATCATTTTTAGAACTTTAGTCTCTTAATGGACCGATTCCAACAAACTAAATAATGTATGGTCAATTATGAATTATACAGGGTGAAATTTTTATTTTTACAGTTATTAAACACATACATAAAATACCTGATGTATTTGATTTTAATACATCTAAATAAATGCTCAAAATGTTCTCCACCTAGTTGTTGGCAATAGTACAGTCTCCTATAGAACTCCTTCTTAACTTTGTTTAAAGTTTGAGGTGAAATATTCCGTATTTCTGTAGTTATCCTATCTTTGAGGTCTACAATGCTAGTTGGTTGTGTTGCATATACTTTGTTCTTGAGATAACCCCACAGAAAAAAATCTAACGGCGTAAGATCTGGCGATCTAGCTGGCCACTCAATAGTACCTCTTCGTCCAATCCATTTATTGGGGAAGATTTCATCTAAATAAGTTCTTACCATTAAAGCATAATGGGGTGTTGCCCCGTCTTGCTGGAACCGAACATTTTCATTCGGTAAGCTAGGATCTATTGCGTTGGGATAAAAGTTTGCCAACGCAGGAATAACTTCATTTTTAAGCATATTTAAATATTTTTCAGCTGTCAAATTTCCATCTATAAATATAGGACCAATAATATGGTCGCCGATGATACCGGCCCAAACTTTCACCTATTAAGGGTACTGAGTATGTGTCTCACGCATCCAATTAGGATTCTCTGCTGACGAATATCTACAGTTCTGTCGGTTTACCTGTCCATTCAATGTGAATGTTGATTCGTCAGAAAAAAAAATGGTACCAAGAGCTATCTCATTTCTGTTTAGCTTATTCATCAATCTTTCGCAGAAATCCATTCTACGATCTGGATCGTCTTCTGTTAACTCCTGCACAAAAGTTAATTTGTAGGGATGAAGTTTTTCTTTATGAAGACATCTTAGAACAGTTGTATGACTAACATTATTTTCACAGGCAATTTGACGTGTACTTGAAGTTGAATTCTCTTCGACACTTAACAAAATATCCACTTTCACATCATCTTCAACGAAGTGTGGTTTTCTTTTCAATGGGTTGACATGTCCAAGTTCTTTGAATTGTGCATGAATTTTAGACACAGTACTTTGTGAAATATTAGGCAATTCGGGATACCTGTGATTAAATAAGTTTGCCACTTCAACTTGACTTCTGCAGTTATCCCCGTACCCGATCATCATTAAAATCTCAATTCGGTGAGTCTCAGTTGAATATTATTTCATTGTTATGTCCACAAGGAAAGAGTGTTTGACAAAGATTTTACTTTTTCAGTATAAACTGTCAACACATCAACAACTGACAGAATAAAAAACAATCCACGTTATTTACCGATTTTGTCTAATTATTGGCGTTTTTAGGCAATTTTTAGGTATTTATGATAAAATTCATGGGCGTAGCAGGTTTTGTTTAATATACAAATATGTCTAATAGTTTAGATTTTTGATAAATCCATATTTAGCTAATTTGAAAAAGTACCAATATTTCAAGTGTACCTAATAAATTATTAATTTTAAAATTTCACCCTGTATAATTCATAATTGACCATACATTCTTCAGTTTGTTGAAATCGGTTCATTAAGAGGATTTCAAAAATATGCAAATGCACAGGGTGTTTCATTAAAAAAAACAACACCGACTATGGCATACTTGCGTGAATCACCCTGTATATTTAAATTTATGTTTACATAACGCACAACTCAATTCAAAAGATGACTTGTCTCGGCATTTTTTATAATTTTCTGAAATAATGACATAAATAATTTTATTCCATAAGTGGTTTCCACACTGTAAGTTGGTTTCCTCATAATATACACTGTTTTATTTATAAGATATGACATAGGGATTCCTGTACAAAACTGTTGAACGCGAGCTAACTTTTTTACCAAATAGCGTTCATAAAAAATAATAACTGATTTTAAAAGATCGTTGAAAAATAATATATGCACTTTTAATGCACTTTTAATGTTCTTCAATTCGCTCTGGTTTAATAAAACAATAGATATTTATGTTTAGAAAAGTCGAACTCCATTTTCACCATTTCTACCAACTTCGAATTCTTTCAACCGCGTAGGAGATAGCCAGACGGGCAATATCACGGGAAATTTAAAAGTTAAACTTGAAGTATAACGGTTGGATTCGCCGCTGTGGTGTTTTCAGCATTCGAAAGTGTTATGAAAATTAAAAGTGCATTTGAACTTACTTTTCAACGACTTTTCCAAATAAGTATGTTATTTTTTATAAACGCTATTTGGTAAAAAAATTAGCTTGCGTTTGACAGTTTTGTACAGGAATCCCTATCTTATAAATAAATAACACAGTGTACATATATAAGTTATCTTTTTACCCTGGTATGTCGAGTGCGTTAGTACATTATGTTAAAAAATGTGTAGGCAGTGTGTATTTAATGCATTCACACCCAAAGCTACCAGTCGGGTGTCACGTCGTCCTCCAAAAATATTTAGAATATCTCCTCGACATTCGTAAAACAACTCCCATTTCTACTTAATCAGCCGAGATAACAGATAACCTCTAATTTGAAACACAATGTGATCTTGATATCCCATTTAATCTCAAGAATGAAAAAAAAAAATCGAAAAGGTGAATTGAAAATCGTCGAAAAACCCTGACGCTTTGGCATATCTCCAAAAACTATTAAAATATCCGAGTCGATTATATACATCCTCAAACTTGTGTTCTATTATTTCGTGTCGATTCAGTTGCGTAAAGAACCTTGGAGCACATCGTTTTTCGTGAATCGAAAGTTGTGATTTAGTGCGCGGAAGTGCAAAAATGCAAGAATTGAAGTGTTAAATGTTGAAAGATGCCCGCTTTTTTGACAAATCGTAATCAAGATGCAAAGAGGAAGGCCACGAGTGAGAGGAGGGAGATCTATCAATTTCAAAGATTGGGAAAAACAGGGGGAGCTACTCAAAGAATGGAACAATGGTAAATTAATATGAATTTTCTTAATTATTTCTACATAATGGTAATGTCAAGCTTTTAAAAATTATGTTAGCTGAATTATTATTATTATTCGACATTAACAATAATATTCCTAATTACTTTGTTTATTAATTCTATTGGGTAATTAATGTTATTTAAAACTGATTTTAGTATAGTTATTTTCCTAACTAGTGCGGAAAGTGATACTTTCCCGCACGCGACTGCAGTTGACCCGGCAAGCGGTCAAGGGCGGGAAAGACACTTTACGCATGAGCTAGGAACATTATTTTTTGTACGACCGTATATACCAAAAAGTATGCCAATCCATTTTTCAAAAATTTGTTGCATTCTGTGAATTACTCAAAATTGCCGATCCAGTGGAGTTATTTGGTGTTGACTGGTGAGTAGATGGAGTAGATGACGTCGAGGAGGATGGCATCGGTTGCAGGTCACATAAAGATGACGATGAAGGTGACGGCAACAGTTTTAAGTCATTTGTAGATGAAATAATTTTATTTGATATATTTTTTTACATCAAACCCGAGTGGTTTGATAGTTGTTTTGTGACACTACTTCAAAGAATGTACAGGGTTATATCAAAATATCTTCATTATTTTATATTTTCAAAGAATTAAAAATGCAACAAAAAGCTAGAAAAGATTTGTAGATTTTATTTGATGGAATATTTCGTAAATATTTATTCACCTGTTGTAACAATTTCCGAAGTAAAAAACTATCTAATAAGGCAAAATTTGCATAATTTTACTTTCCCGCACTAGTGCGGGAAAGTGGGTTAAAGCGCATGGTCGTAGAAAAAAGTTTTTTCTTTTGTGAATTCACGATTATTAGAAAAAATGATTTTGGCGCATTCCTAGAAGACTATAATATTGTTAGAATGTCATACAATAAAATATTTTATCTAATTCCGCTATCAAATGTGACACTTTAAGTCACTCCTTGACGTAAGGTAACGTCACATTTTTCATAACCTTCATATATCAGTTATGAAAGGTAGTTATAAAAACTTACGTAACTGTTTAACTTTCAACATAGAGATACCACATGAATTTTAAAGAATAATTTATCAATTAGGTAGGTACTGTCAAAACTGACAATTATTTCATTGTTTAAACTGACAATTACCCCATAATTTTAATTCAATAGTATTTTAAGATTTATAAACATTGAGAAAAACATTATTAGGGACACAGTTATTCAAAGTAAGTCAATTTTCTGGATGAACACTTCATGGTAACAATACTTTTAACACCATTTGAATCCACTTTAATATTACCATTGTAATTGAAGATTATATCAAATATTATAAAAGCACGGAATTAGATAAAACGTTGTACGTAAACACGTTATGAAGAGAGCAACATTGTTCAACTCGCGTAATTTGCCGAACTCGCTGGCGCTCGTTTTGGCAAATATTACGCTTGTTGAACAATATAGCTCTTTTCATAACTAGTTACGTAAATAACTATCATTTCACATCTTACCAAGGATGTGATCTACTGTGAATGGACCTTAAAAAATTTTCCAACTAATTTTTTTGTATTCTTAAACTTTTCGTTTCTTTCGTAATGTCAGATAGGGGACAGAATTATATTAAAACTTAATTAATCTTTGTAGCGGTAGCTGGGACTCTACCGAAACGTTGAATTTGAAATATAAGAATTTTTTTGTTGCTCAATTTGCCAAAAAATTAACAAAAAAGATTATAATAATTAATATCTCAATTATCTGCATATCCCTTTAATTATAATTCAGTATAATTATAATTACGTATAATCTAATGAACTACCAAATTCAGCAAACTCTTCTATGACCTCCCTTTAGAAAAAATTCGTGTTTATAAAATACTTAGTTGTCTACTTTGTTTTATGGGTTCTGTCATTACAAATTTACATTTTACTAACCCAGCTCCTAAATATGCATTCTTTACATACAGAGTGTTTCTACATTCAGGTGAATATCTTTATAGCTGAGTACACATGACTAGAAAGTCAAGAAAACATTTTTTTTGTATTCTGTGTAACAGTGACGTTAATGTGTTGTAGACATTTGACTAGGTTTCTTGTTTCATATCTAACGAGTATGACACTGATGATGGCCTAATAGCCGAAAGCGCTTTGCGATTTTAAATAAATTTTTTACACAGAATACAAAAAAAATGTTTTCTTGACTTTCTAAATTCATGCGACAAAATTTAGGAGGTGATTGCTTCTATGAAATTAAGATGGGTCTTTCCTATAACAAAATTTCCTTAGCTCACCCCTTTACGAGATATCACCCTTAAAAGGTGGTGACTAAAATTAAGTTTCTTTTTTTTTCTAAAATTTCAGTTAAGCAAAAAACTTGAAATTCTTCAATTTTCGTGCATTTCCAGCATATATTATGAATCGTATTACAGTTTACATCTCGGTTTATATCTTCACTGTTTTCCACTAAATTTTTTAAAAAGAATTATAAATGATGGTGTTTATTTTTTTTCTCTGCAGCTATTGGTTTTGGGGAGAAAATTTAAGAATAATTCAAGGATTTTAAGTTGAATTTTATATCATAAAACTCGAAAAAAGTTTTGATATGAAATAAAGTAAGGGCTGCTAATTTCACCCCCGTATTATGTAACAGGAATGTTGAAAAAATACCCGTGGTTAGTCCTTTGCGAGTTCACGAAAATTATAGAATTTTCAGCTTCTAGCATTACTGAAATTTTAGAAAAAAAAAAACTTCAATTTCAGTCACCACCTTTGCTTTGCTTTGCTGAGAAAATTTTGTTATAGAAAAGACCCATCTTAATTTCATACGAGCAATCACCTCCTAAATTTTGTTTAGAAACACCCTGTATGTATATTTACATCGTTAAAACCACATTTAAAAACCCTTCCAACTCAAAATCCAACCCTGAAGTCAAACGTTTTTTTAAATTTTACATGCTATATTTAAATTAATGTATACAACAGCCCCTCCTTTAGGTGTGCCAGTATATATTTCATTAGTCACTCTCTTAATGTTGAATAGCGTAAAATAAATTCAATCCATACAACCATACCTTTTACATAATACAACTTATATGTTGTCAATTGAAAATAACTTAAACACTAAATCAGTATTTTCTTCCGTGCGGGTCAATTAAAAAGATGTCTTCCATAAGATATCAAGTATATTATTGTCCTCTCTCTTTCACTTTTGTTACAATACAATTTCAACAATTCGAAGCCGGGCAGTTGATCCTAAGCAGCGGCTAGGTGATTGTTTATTTTTTACCTTTCGTGCCGGTGAAATAACATAGATCAGGTGCTTTGATAGTGATTTGTCATTGAAAATATTGTTGAGGTATTGTGAGTTATTGGAAGTTTTTCAAAAACACTGATTTACCCAGGTTCTGGATAGAATATAGATGTGTTTAAGACGAGTAAGTTGTTACTTGAATTATTGTAAAAGGTGGATTTTTGGATTTTTTTATTTTAAAAAGGATCAGCAAACTCTCCTTTTTAGTGGGGCGGTAATCACCACTGGAACGGCACTGATTAAACTTGCAAAAATAACCATCAAGATTTTAGTTTTGAAGACAATTAGACCTTCATCTTTGAACCGTAAATTATATGTTATAAATTGAATATTTTTTCTTTTTTTAAGCATTGCTAGCCTTTTTGACCAACACGTTTGTAGTTTTGAACAACAAAATTGACAGTCAAACAACAACTTTCAATAAGGTTTTTCTTCTTTTTCTTATCCTTATGCCTTTTCAGGCGTCGGTTTGGAATTCTTCCTGTACTCATTTTTTTCCATTCCTTTCTGTCCCTGGCTGATGCCTTTATTTCTCCTAATGTTTTTCCTTTGTTATTTCCAACTTCTTCTATCTGATCTATCAATTTACTCCTGGGTCTTCCTCTTTGTTTTTTGCATGATATTCCCATTTCCATAACTTTTCTCGCAATTCTATCTTGCTTCATTCATTTTAATATTTGATATTTAATGGGTCTTGATTAATTATGCTTCTGATTTCTTCGTTCCTTACTTTGTTCCATTTCGTTTTACCTGCGCACTTTCATAAGAAAGTGCGCCCAGTTCAATATTGATAAAGGATACAGAAGACAAAGGATTATCATAATGTCGGATAGTCAAGTAACCATTAAAGCACTGAGCTCTTGTGTAATCAGTTCCAAAATGGTGTGGGAATGCCTAGACAAACTCAATGAACTAGGCGAGAACAATATAGTCACCTTACTATGGATTCCAGGACACACTGGAATAGAAGGAAATGAAATAGCAGATGAACTAGCAAAGAGGTGGACTGAAATACCTTTCTGGAGGTCTGAACCCTTTTGCGGAATCGGCCCTACTGTAATATTTGAAGAAATAGGTAAAGCCGAGAAAAAGAGAAGATCTGACCATTGGAAAGATCTAGTAGAGCTTATACAATCAAAGACACTTCCGAGTGACTACAACCTGTTGAGATCAAATGAATGCATGAGTCAAAGTAAAACTGCACTAAGGCCCAGTTTCACAGTTTTAATCCCGATTTATCTCTTAAGTGGAACGTCTAATCACGAATGGCATATTAAAACGTTTCACCATGCTCAAAAGCGGGATTAAATCGACCGCAATTTAGTACAAATCGGCCATTTTTGGTGGATTTATCAGTCTGAAGTCCGATTAGGTACTTCAGATTTCAATATTATATTATAGATGAGGAATAAATATTTTTGGATATTTGTGATATATTGTTCATTATGACATTTCGAAGAGTTTATGAGATCTTGCCTTCGAAGACGATAGTGGTGAAGATGAATTTATTTTTCGTTTTTCCAACAATTTTTCAACACAATCGCTGTTCTTGGACATGCTGCTTCAGAATTATATCCTTGTGTTATTTGTTCCTCCCAACATTCATTTTTTGAATTCATAGATTCATTATCAGTTTTTTTGTTCTCAATTATATGTGAATACTTTCTGATAATATCTACTACTACTACTACTGTTTATCCTGCACTGTGAATGTTGGGTCTCTTTTTTTTCAGCTTCTGTACGTCAGTCATTGTTTATTTATTAAGTTTATTCTTACAAAAATAAAACACTCAGAGCGGTATAAATACAAAATATCATTTAGGGTTATGTTTACGTGTGGATTTATGCAGCAACATTTAACAATTATTATCAATTATTAGCATTTAACAATTAACATTTTTCATGCAGACAGACACAATTATAAATTAGGAGAAAATAGTAAGCATGCGCATAATCCCGAGATTCTAGTTACAATAGCCCTACATTTTCATGTCTATTTGTGCATTGGAACAATTTTGAAGGTGTATAGTAGAATTTAAGTTTTTTTTCTTTTATTAGTACAATTTGAAAATAAACAAACACACAACATAACTCTAAGTCAACCGGTCTCAGTGAATGTCATCCCCAAATACATATACATACATACTCTTGAGTGAAACTAATATTTTTTGACAATCCTCGTATACGACTAAAAAATTTCAATATTTTAAGGCTGTATTCTAGGTTTTAGATAATGCAGAACTTTTTATGAAGAATAACTTTTCTTCCTAAATTTAATAATAAAAGAGTTTTCCATTTGATTCCAACTTAGAAGGACATAATTGTATTTTTTTTAATAAAATCCTTTATTTCACATTTACTTTACTAAAACTTATTCACACATCTTAATAATGCTGAACGTGTTAATAGAACTCTTTTGTGGATTAGTTTATTTTTTAATTTCTATTTCCACATTTAAGTTAATCTGTGCTTACAGTGAATCATTTTAAAAGATTAAATTGTATACTACGAGTATAAATCAGTGAAATTAGTGGCTTTCAAAACTCAACAGCGTCCTGTGTCTTCTAAACTGAATCCTGATTTATAAAGATTTTATTTCAGTTATAGAAAATTAGTCTTCTCTCGAATACATTCTATTTCAAATGAATAACATAAGCGGCACTGCATTCGCCGAGTAATGGGATAAAATATTAAATCCTTCGGATTAGAATAAGTATGTTAGTTCATGAAATGAGTAGAATGTTCCGTTCTACGACATCAAAAGAATGCAACCGGTAATAGTGGATGTATCCAGCAAGTGTGTTATATTCAATAAACTATTAATACATAATGGAAAAGTTTTATTTGTAAAAATACTACGAACAGTTTGATTACTTAGAAGTGTGTTTAAAAATTCTCAATTAACGGGATCTTTTTTAAAGTTAAATTGATTGGAGATGTGGAAGTATATAAATGTTTCCAAACAACGGGATACCTTTTAAAGTAAGAGGATCTAGTTTCCGATCAATAGAAATGTAATATAAAGAGAATGGATTTGAAATAATACACCACGGTTTCGAGTATGAAATTACCCATTGTTTTTATTCAGAAATTAATGACAGATGTTTGGTATTATTTGAAGTTGAAGAAGTTAATGTATTTTCACTGAAATAAATTCATTGACGGTATGATCTGTGTCTTTTACAGATGTAGCTTCATTTTGCTCCGTCTTACTGAAGTAGTATATTAACTGTTATTTTATTATTATCGAATGAACAGTATCCACATTAAAGTAACATCACACATTGTTGAAGAGGTATGAGACTATAAAGAAACCAAACTCATTTCTTGTTTTCTACCTTTTATGATGCATTACCACATTGTACACGATAATTGTTTTACACAATCGTTCAATGGCCAACTAATTATGTGGCTATACTGTATAATTATGCCGGTATAAGCTGCTATTAGGGGGAGAAGAATAAGAAGATCTATGTAGCAAAGAACAATAAGGATTACTAGTTAGGATAAGTATTAGGCCGTAAATAACTCTCGACATCACATCAGGGTGAAATAGTATATTGTGTCACAAGAGCAGAAAATGAGCTTTAGTAGCCCAAGACTATTAGATGCATGAGCGAGGGCAGCTGATAGTTAGGGAACAGCCAATAAAAAAGGCAAACAATGTTTTTGTAAGCCGGCTGAAACCTAGGATGAAGTGGCGCATTTACCTGCCTGTTTTTCTATTAAATCAGTCCGAGAATCAGTCTCTATGCAGTTCAATACTTCTACTGCAATTCATTTCCCTCATTGCCTTTGATATAGTTTACCTATAAGGGGCTCTTGTCATCTTGCACATTTTCAAATTTTATTTCAAATACAAAAAAGGCACAAGATTCAAACGCTTGCAAAAATATATAGAGAATGTTTGGAAAACATTTGTTTTTGTTTTCAGGTAATCGTAAATTTTCAAAAATATATTGACTATGACTTTACATTTTCTGTGTTGCAAAATCTGTCAAAGGCTTAATCCAAATTTAAATGCTTGTTAAATTTTCCTTGGTTTACGTTTACGTTTTTATATTTTATTAAGTAATATAAAAAATCATGTGACTACCTGTATTTGGCAACAAAACGTATATTTGACGCAAATCGAAGACATTGAATTGGCAACGTATTGTATCCATTTTTTTTAAATTACGTTTTGAAATGTTACCACTTTTGCCTTCATGCACGCTGAGCAATGTATTTTACACGCGCAACAAACAAAATAATATTTCATTTTATACGCAAAGAATAGTTTTGTCGAGTTAGATAGTTCCAAGGCTTCTGAAATAATAATATTATTGAAGCTGAAAAAAATTTCGATGACATTCAATATTCATTGATGCGGGAGCTCCGAAATTTTATAATGTGTACAAAAAGGAATCCCGAAAAACTCTAGTGATACCAGATACATATTTATAGAAAACCAAATATCGTTAGCAGAACTTAAACATTTGGCAATAAAGAGGGTGTAGTTGAACTGCATATGCTATTTTTGATCCTTTTTGAAGGAAACCACTTTATAGATCTATTGTGCTTCTGGTGTTGAAAGGCATAAATGACCTTGGCAGAGTGATTGGATATATTTCTTTGGAATCTTCTTGTTCTTGTAGAAAAGAGGAAGGAATGTTACCACTCGGGTTCCTCAGCCACTTCCTCGTCTCCTTGCGTATTGTTTGTTTTGTTAGGCCCAGGGTCGGGCCCGGGCCGCAGAAAGGAGCTGCCGCCCCTTCCGCAGCCAGTGCATCCGCCATTTCGTTGCCTTCAAAACCAGAGTGGGCCGGAATCCATTCTAGCCGCACTGCGTTCCCACTTGCAAGATCAGCAAGTCGTTCTCGACATTCGTCAGCAAGTCCTGGGTTGATGGTAAATCCACTGAGTGCTTTAATTGCTGCCTAACTGTCGGTGTATATGGTTATGCGTCGATCCACATAACCTCTGTCTAGGTTTATCGGCGCACATTCCAAGATAGCGTATATCTCGGCCTGATATGCAGATACACTATCACCCAATAGTACACAGATTTGTGTCCTTAGGTTCCTAGAGTAAATTCCAGCCCCTGCTCTATCACCGGAGCATGAGCCATCTGTGTACCAGACGGTCCCATGAGGCTGTGAATTCCTCCCCTTTCCCCAGGATTCTCTATCCCGGATCATAGCCCTGTATAGGGTTGCGAAGTAGTACTTGCGCAAGCATTCGTCAGCTGCTCGAGTCAGAACTGGAATATCTTCCAGTAACCGGAGCTTCTTGACGTGTCTGCACTCTTCCCCTCTTCGCACGTATCCCAGACGTTTCAAGCGCAGGAAAGCCCTCCCCGCCTCAGCCTCGATCAGATGGTGAAGAGGCCGAAGACCAAGAATCATTTCCATCGCAACAGTTGGTGTAGTCCTCATGCAGCCAGTTGCCCCCAAACTGACCACCCTTTGAAGGCGTGTCTGTTGCGATCTAGCCTCACCCTCGGCCACCAGACCAGAGCCGCAATTGTGAGCATAGGCAGCATGATCACTCTATAGAACCATATGATCGTTTTGAGTTTTGCAGTTAGGTTGAAGGTATTGGTGTGGTTGGTCCAAGAGAAGGAAAATAAATGGTAATGGCTTTTGTAAAGGTTGGGAGGAATGAGAGTAAAAAGGAAATGGGATTAATTAGTAGTAAGTAATTTTGAAATTTCCTTGTTATACATCGAAATGGAAGGAACCTATAACAAAATTAAAGCTTTAACATTTGACAATTTAAAAAAATCTTGAAGTGATATTCACCCGCATTTAACGGAATTATAAATGACTGATAACATTCGTACTGTGAGCAGTTAAACATGCAATTAAGGTTGTCGATACCTGTCTAATCGTTTTTATAACTGTTAACCCTTCGTTATTAATCGAAATGAGGTCGACTGTATAGTGAACTATAATTACCGTGAATATGTAGTCGTAAAAGTAATTTCCATTTATGTATATGAAGGGTGAGGCAGGAATTCGTATCAAATAATGATAGTACTTTTTACAAAATTTCTACTTCTTCCTTCAACGAGCTATAGGCCATTTAAGATGAAAATTACAATTTATTTTTCATTTATAATAATAATTATATAGGAGAAGGGTAAGAAGAAATAGATATAGAAATACAAGGACAAATTATAGAACAAGTGACAACATTTCAATACTTGCGAATAACAATCGATCAAAACGGAACACAAGAAGCAGAAATCAATAAAAGAATAGAAAAAACAATGAAACTCTACTATACGATGAACAAAAAATTCATAAACAATAAAAGAATATCTATCAATACCAAGATAAAAATATTTAAAGCAATATACAGGCCAAACTGGCCTGACCAATATTAACTTATGAATGTGAGTGAAACGTGGGTGCTAAACCAAACACAGAAAAGCAGAATATAGGCAGTTGAAATGAAATACTTAGAGTCAGAGGCGTTACAAAAAGAGACAAAATTAGGAATACAGATATAAGAAGTCATCTAAAAATAGAATCAATCCTAGAATTTATAGAATACAGACAACTGGGATGGTGGGGGCATTTACAAAGAATGGAAAACACAAGACAGACTAAAAGAATATGGAAAGCAAAAATATTTAAAAATAAAAGAAAAGGAAGACCTAGACAAACACGGAATAAAGCTATTTCAGAAATATTAAAAAATGAAGGGAAAACGTGGACAGAAGCAAAAAAGATGGCGAGAAACCGAAAAAACTGGAAAAGCTTTATAAGCATTTAATACCCTGACACCAATTATTTGGTATATAGGGTCCCGATTATATATAATAAAAATTTAACCGTTCAATAATCCACACTTGCTCGGGTTAAGGCGCGTTCACGCTATGCCGCGATCTGTCGTTGGCAATGCCAACTGGCAAATCCAGCGACTGTAACAACGTCTACATTGGCATTTATTTAGTTTAGTCGTTAATGTTCACAGAACAAGCCTATATCCGGGTATAATAATACGAGAAAACTGAGAAAATTCAAGTGGAAATTCCTTATGAACAAAATATAATGTTCTACACTGTAATTTTGTTTTAAATTTAGACGAACTGCTTCAAGTTTTTTTTTTACTGAATTTTCGGTGGAAAAATATAGTTTTGTAACTTACAGTTAAGATTTTAAACTAATTACATTTGTTCTAATCAAATGCCGTATAAACATGGTAATCAACATTAAAGTTATCTGTAATTTGAGATAATGAAAACAAGCGAAACGTTTTCCGTTCAATGGATATGTGGCGCACGGTCCGAAACGAGCAACGTCTATTGTACCAGAAAATGGATAATAAATGAAATGTTTTAATAGTTTTGTAGTTTATGTTGGTAACTGTGAAACTATATTATAACTGTAGCCCTGTAACTATTTATTTGTTTCTGTTAATTACTACCAAAGCGTGAGGTTGAATATACTACTATACTATAACTCGTTTTTCCACCCTACTTCTAATAGAAGACTCCGATACTCTGAGAAATGACAACCTGGTATTTTCCGCTTTCAACACCTAACAACACACCATATACCAGCAGGTCTCAGCCTAACTTGCAACAGATTTTTTGAAATAGAAAAACGTTCGATTTCACAACAGATCGTAAGTGGAGTTAAAAAAAACTAAAAACAGTAAAGGATACACAAAGAAAAATATTAACGTTATTTTGTATTCTTTCGTTTTTTTATGTATGTATGTATGTATTTTGGGGTGACCTAAAAGCTCTATTGTGCCGCCTTATTTCTACTTAGTTTCTGGGGAGAGTGTTAGAAACTAGTAGCTCCTTTAGTCCTATTTCCCGGAGTAATTTTAGGAAGTCTACAGGCTTCAACTTAGGTAAATGTTCCTCTTCTATCCAGTAATCTCCCAGGTGCTGTGCTCTAGGATTCTGGAGTGCTGTGCAGTTGGAAAGTATGTGGATGGAGGTTTCTTTTTCCATTCCACAAAATCTGCATTCTTCTTCCTCCACTATTTTGAGCTTTTTCAGGTGCCCATTCAGGCGACAATGTCCCGTTAGGATCCCTGTCAAAACTCTTAGCGCAGTTTTACTTTGACTTATGCATTCTTTTGATCTCAACAGGTTGTAGTCACCCAGAAGAGTTTTTGATTGTATAAGCCCTACTAGATCTTTCCAATGGTCAGATCTTCTCTTTTTCTCGGCTTTACATATTTCTTCCAATATTACATTGGGGCCATGGAGACTAGATATAAGGAGCACAAACTTATATAGGAAAAATGTCGAAAAAGTGTCTGCGAAAAGCATGCCGACCCCATAAAACTCTGGGCCCATCTTGATATCTATAACTACTATTTACTATGACATTCCAACTATATCCTAAGGTACCGCAGCGCCACCCTTATTGGACGCGCTGTTGCGGACACTTTTTCATACACAGAGATGGTTCTCCTCACCTCTACCGCTCTACCCTCCATAATTGGGGCTGATTACGCAAAAGGGTTCAGGCCCCCAGAAAGGTATTTCAGTCTTTGCTAGTTCATCTGCTATTTCATTTCCTTCTATTCCAGTGTGTCCTGGAATCCATAGTAAGGATATTGTTCTCGCCTAGTTCATTGATTTTGTCTAGGCATTCCCACACCATTTTGGAACTGGTTACACAAGAGCTCAGTGCTTTAATGGCTGCTTGACTATCCAAAATTATGATAATCCTTTGTCTTCCGTATCCTTTATCAATATTCAACTGGACGCACTTTCTTATGGCGTTGATTTCCGCTTGAAAGATACTGGGGGTTTTTCCCAAGCTTTCAGAGTGTTTGGTTCCTGGCCCGAACACTCCTATCCCAGTTCCTTCTATTGCTTTTGAGTCGTCCGTCTACTATTGAATGGCATTCTTTCCAAGTCTGGTAATGGTTTTTGGATCCCATTCCTTCTTGTTGCTTAATTCCGTAACGAATTTCTTTGAATAGTTATACTTTTTCATCATACCGTCTTGTGGCATGTCCCAGGTTGTCTGATTTCTAAGAAGTGAGGAGGTGGTTTTTTTAATGATTCCCTCTGAAGAACTATACTAGTTACTAATTCTTACTAGGTATCTATGTATTCTTGTCTAAAGTACACATCGTGTAAGGAGGACTACGGCTGTTGAAAACTTCACTCACTATTGAAATATTAGTACATTGCCGAATTTTACAGAATTTCTAGCTCATTGTGTCATGCAAAAAAGACCAATCATTTATTTGGCCACACTAATGTGTGCTGTGTCGGCATCTGCTGTTGCTAGGCGTTGCTTGGTCTTGGTCTTGATTATTCGGTCTTGGTCTTGCTTAAATCATCCGGTCTTGGTCTTGCTTATTTAGTCAGTATTGGTCTTTCTAGTTAAGGATAGTAAGGAGGCCGGTAGTCTTGGTTTTGCTTAAATTGACCGGTCTTGGTCTTGCTCAAATCGTCCGGACTTGGTCATGGTCTTGCTTAAATCGTCCGGTCTTGGCTCTGCTTATTTAGTCTTAGTATTCGTCTTGGTCTTGCTAGTTAAGGATAGTAAGGAGGAGGTAGTCTTGGTCTTGCTCAAAACGTCTGGTCTTGGTAATTTACCCTCGGTATTGGTCTTGGTCTCTTACCAATTTTGCTCATCACTAATTCGAAGGTTGAAATGTATAGTACAGGCGTTAGTTCTTTAGCAACTCTTGATATTGAATCAGGATTTTCATTGGTAAAACTTTACTGCAGCAGTATTTATGCGTTTGAGTCTAGACTGAAGAAACGGAGCTTGTCACACTTAAAAGTGTTGGAGAACATGTTTCTATTCGTATTGCGAAAGGACCGAAATGATAATTAGATCCAAAACTTCACGTTGATCTTGAGAAAAGGAATTTTTTGGTAGGGTGAATTTGTTGCTATTTATTTGTACTATTGCAACAAACCACATTAACCGTATTTACTATTTTTTGGTTCTCTAAAATAGTTGAAAAGCAAAAACAAAAAATTAATCATCGGGAATGCTCCGGTGCACAGTTGGTATGGAAAGGTTTTAAAACAGTGTTAGGATTAATAATTCAATTATTATTATTTGAATATACTGAGAAAGATGATTAAAATAATCATTTTTAATTATTTTTATTTTCATTAACCTATCAATTTATTCTGATTGTATATATTCAAATTATAATTTTACAGTAATAAATGCATATCTGGAACAGTGAGTTTTATTAATTTTATTTAAATATGATTTTATGAAATTGTATTCTTCACACAAATCAGACATTTGGCTTGATTAAAATTTATAAATATTTATATGTTTATATTGGGTTATTTTATTTTGAAAATTAAATAGATATATTGTTAAATGTTCCTCTATATTAATTGAAATAATATTGTAATCTTTATTATAACCCAAATTTGCTAAATTTTATGAAACCACGTAATTTTGAAACGTATTAGAAGGCGCTTTCTATCACGATTTCAAACTTAAACCGTATCCTAATAAATATAAATATCAAATTCATGACTTGAGCGGATTTTATTTACAACAAACGCTCTGTTAACAGGTAGAAATTATTTGAAATGCCAATCATGCTCTTAACTTATTATTCCTTAAAATACTGTTTTATTTTTAATATCTATTGCTATAATAGGAACTTACAAAAACATTTGTGCTTGCTCATTCACTTTTCTTTGAAGTTTTGATGAATTCTCTGATAAATCTTGAAACAATTTGGAGTGGAAGGGAAAAACTGTTATTAATTATTAATAACCATAATATATACAGATGGTTCAAAAATGAAAGAAGGCTCAGGATGTGGAGTTTACTCGAGAGCACTAAGAAGATTAAGTGGGGAATGGAAACAATACCAGCGTGGTTCAAACTGGTATCTCAATTGCCACAAAAGAACTAACCAGAAAAGGAATTTTTGGCAAAAACATAATAATCTGCACTGATAGTAGACAAGCCCTATTAGCCTTGAAAAGACAACGTGTTATATCGAGGCTAGTACTAGAGTGCCACCAAGATTTAGCTGACACCTCGGCAGATAACAATATTATCCTGAGGTGGGTTAAAGGGCACGACAGGAGTAAAGGAAATTGCATTGCCGATTCTTTAGCCAGGGAAGCCGCTGGACTAAAAATTCTAGGACCCAGTGACACCTACGACCTAACGACTTCGACAATTGCGGAACTAGCCAAACGTTACACCCAGGCTCAATCCCTTAAGAGATGGGATGGAATCAAAGGATGCAGTCTTGCCTGGATCACCCTGTGCGACCTTGGGAAGCTGGCGCCGAAGAAATATTTGGCGATGACCAGGAAACCTACGTTTAACAGTAGGATTTCTGACTGGCCACTGTCAACTAAGGAAACACCTCCATACTATTGTGCTAGTGGACACACCTCTATGCAGGATGTGTGAACAGGTGAAACTGTCAGGCATGTCTTATGAGAGTGTCTGCGGAGTTATCGTCAATAAGAGAGTGTGTGTTCGGTGAGTCTTGGCCTACACCTACACCTGCCGATATAAAGGAGATGTCTCCTAGTGACCTGTCCACCTTCCTGAGAAGGAGAGGATGGACGATGACCTACGAGGACAACTCCTCGGGAGGATGTACAATGGGTCACATGTGGCCCAAGTGCTGTGAGCCTACACTCACCCCCCCTACTCTACAGATACAGATATTAATAACCATAAATATTGCCTTCAAAAGGTCCTGAAAAGTGGCGAGAGGTGGGACTTCTACGAACACAAAGTTCAAAGGGATCATGTGCTGTTTGGATAGAAAATTGTTTTATTGGGCGTGATGGAAACATTACTGCATATAATGGCACCACAAAATACTCACAACAGAAGTCAATGAACAAGAAAGAAGATAAAACCATTTAGACTGGAGACGAACCCGGCTCGAACGAAGACTATGATGCTTCATAGGATGATGTGGGGTATGGTCGAAGGTTATTCCTGGGATGCACCTCTCCTGGAAGGGACATACTCGATGCAATTTCTGTGTGTTTTTGTCGACTCGAAAGAAAACGTTTTTAGCCTTGTTTATTTCAAAATCTCGAGTATTCTGGTATACAGGGAAGATACATTCCAAAAACTCGCATTCCCAGGTTACTAGAATAAGCTTCCACATAAAACAAAACGTAAAAAATTATACAAACAAATCTCAACCGCATTTGTTCTTCCATGCATACAAAATAAATTTTTTTTCTAATACATAAATGCATCTCTTGTGGGGTATTGCCCTGCTCTCCCCACTTTCATCTCATCCCACAAATGGAATTGCTTTAGAATGTGCATCAAACGGCCTAATACGATATATTCTTACGTGTATAAGCCGTAATAGTTCGAGACATTGAATGTTGTGTCTTGTAATGTTTTTATCGATAGAAAAAGAATGCTGTTGGTTGTTTAATAGTGCTGTTGACCGCGCGCGCCTAGCACCTGACGTTTCCGCGTAATTAGACATTTGAATTTTATCGCTAATTAGGAACTTATTGATGGTTCCAGTGGTTTTCTACAACTCTTAATGTGTACTCACTTAAAAACCTTGTAAGTAGTTATTACTTTATAAAATTCATAATTTGAAATAAGAAAAGACAAGTGATTACAAAAAAAAATTGCAAATATGTATCTCAATTTTTCTACTATCTAGTTATAATTTTTTGTAGTTTAAAAGAGTACCATCAACTTTAAGCCGTCCTAATGTCATTTGGTAAATTTAGTACCAGTTTTTTTTTTCTGTAATAAGGAGGCGAGGTCGCTAAATGGCGACATTCTCGAGCGCCGTCGAGACCTATCAAAATCGAAAAGTAAAGTAATTTCGAAAAGAAAAGCTCGTATGGTAAAAACCATTTTAGCGGTGGGTATGGCGTGTACGGTTTTTCAAAAATGTTAAAAAAAACATTCTCGAGCGCGTCAGATATTCATACCACGTATGCCCCAAGTGCCTCTGAAAACAAAGGTATACTAATCTGCCGGTTTGCGTGGTGGGGGTAGGCATATAAAGTAGTCAAAAATCCGAAAAAAAAAATTTACTCGAGCGCGTCAGATTTACGGAAGGGGTGTTAAGTAGGCCCCAAGGAAGCTCCCTTTAAAAAACTGACGATTTCGGCGTGACGATAAGTTACGACAAATTTTGAAAATGCAAAAAAAAGTTCTTTTTAAATACTCGAGCGCGTCAGATTTTCATAGGGGAGGTTTATCTCGGTATCCTGAAAGCATATTTTCTTAATCTGAAAAAATGTTGGTGGGTTCTCTTAATCTGACCGAAAAAGGTCTGTATTACATGTTTATGGCACATTCCTCTTTTTTGCTTCAATTCTTCACTTCGTTTTGCTTACGGTACGTCCAAAAAATAATTTGAGAATCAACAGGCTATTGAATAATATAAATAAATTAAACTGTACATGTAATACTTTTGTATACAGATGCGCGTAATAGTCTAGTCAACAAGTGCCTTTTTAGCCAACTTTTTTAAGCAGTCTCCGAAAATTATGATCGAGGTGTCATTCGATTCGGGATGGCATCTAGATGATTTTGAAAAAAATGAAGTTCCGCAAACAAAAATTGCAAAAGTTATTAACAATTAACTAAAAAAAAGGGGTTTAGTTTTTTGCAAATATCTCAAAAACTAATGAAGATTTTTCAAATAAAAAAAAAGATTTGAAAAAAGGAGGAAATTTCCTAAAAAAAACCCCGACTCCCGGAACTGTAGGACCAATATTTATAATTTTCCCAGAGGGATGAAAATAATTCCGTAAGCCACGCCTACTTTGGACACTTTATTAATAAAAATTATTTTAACATATTAAATATGAAATTTAAGAAATGAAAAAATTCAGGTGCTTACTGGATAGATAAATGAACAATAATCCGCCGGAAAAAAATTTTCATCACAGTTTTTCAATTAGTTATTCATTGGTAAACTAATAATTTTTTTCTGCTTGAAGATGAACATTGCAAGTGTGATAATTGTTAAACTATAAATTTTTTTCCTCTCGGAGCAATTCTTGAAAGGCTTCACAATAGATCCCCGTTGGAAAAATTAAAAAATGTTTATTTTTCAGGCTTTTATTAATAATTATCGTTGTTGCAAAATTAAAAACTTAGATTAATCATTGGAAATATTTTTTTTCAAATATTATTAATGATCCGTTTTTATGTTATTAGAAGCTGCATAAAAATAATTTTTTTAAATTTTTAACTGTTATTGTTTAAAAAATTGTTATAAACAAATGCGTTGTTTATTAGATAATTGAAAATTTTTTTATGGAATTTCAATCTTTGATTTTAAAAGAAAAATTGTTCCTTAAAAAAATTTTTCATTGCTTAAAAACGCATTTTTTAATTAACAATTATTTTCTCCCACTTCTAATTAATATTAAGGATCAATTTTTTTTTTAAATCATTATTTATTTTTCTTCTCGATAATAAAAATAATAAAAAAATTTCGTTTTATTTATTTTTTCATTGTTTATGTATTAAACAATTTGTTATAAACAAATAAATTTTTACCTTATATTTTTTTTCCTATTCTACTTACTGTCAAAAAAACATAATAACATAAAAACGGATCATTAATAATATTTTTCGGCCGTATTTTCATCCCTCTGGGAAAATTATAAATATTGGTCCTACAGTTCCGGGAGTCGGGTTTGCTTAGGAAATTTCCTCCTCTTTTCAAATCTTTTTTTTTATTTGAAAAATCTTTATTAGTTTTTGAGATATTTGCAAAAAACTAAACCCCCTTTTTTTTAGTTAATTGTTAATAACTTTTGCAATTTTTGTTTGCGGAATTTAATTTTTTTCAAAAATCATCTAGATGCCATCCCGAATCGAATGACACCTCGATCATTTTCGGGGAGTGCTGAAAAAAGTTGGCCAAAAGGGCACTTGTTGACTAGATTATAACTTTTTCCGAGTTCACGAAAACTGTCGAGAAGCTTTAGGAAAAAAAAAGTTACATAATTTAATAATCGTTGTTCCATATCAACCCTCCGCTTTAGAGATATACTCAAAAAAACGGGAGTTTGAGTTTCAGATTATATTCTTTAAATTAAAAAAATCAAATCGCGCTCAAGAATGCCGGATTAACGTTTTTTTTTACAAGTTCGCGACCCTATAACTCGGCGGCGTCAAGGTCTTATCCTCAGATTGGTTGAATTTAGTTAAGATGAACCCCCAATATCTTAATCTGACGCGCTCGAGTTTTTCAGACTATCGATTTTTTTTACTAATCTGATCGTCTATCCCCTATTCGCCTCCTTAACAATAACTCCAACGGTTTTGCGTAATTTGAAAAAAAAAACATTTATTTTATTTTTTATTTCAACCCCTTTTCGGGGGATTGGTATAGTTTGTAGACACTTCAAAGTGAATTATATATAAAATTCAAAACCTCCACTCAAAATTATGATTAACATATAAACCAATCTCCACTATTGATACCTTAGATAAGACATCGAAAATATTGTTTATTTAGGTTGAGATGATTAGATGCTTCGTTATGTCTGCGCCGTCTTTCAACATAACGAGCAGCTGATGCCAATGAGGCTCGCAAATTTTTGGCAACTTTAACTGGGAGACACACGTAACGCCTCGAAATATCATTGTTTTTTTTTTATATTAAGTGATAAATTTTGTCATTTTTTAACGGAAATTTCTGTCGCGAACTTTAAAATAAATCATCTTCAAATATATTTGGTTTTTAAAAAAATATACCATGTCATATATTAAATTAAAACAATGCTCAGAGCCAGTTTTAAAAGTTGAATACTTTTTGTGGGTTTATGTAGAAATTTCAACTCATTAAAAATAAATGCTTGACAATTTTTAATATTATTAGAAATTTTAAACATGATTTGTCCAATCGGTACAATATGCTGGACCCAACCAAAATACAATAACATCTGATGCCCGTTTGTAATTATCAATGATTTAGTACAAGTTTTAGTCAATTTTTTAGAAATATTGACAAGAAAAAAATGTGTTTGCAACACACCATGTTTTAGTCACTTATTTAGGTTGTGATTATGCGCACTGTGCAGTATGATTTTGTTAGTAGCCTGTCACTTTTCAAATTTTAGCAAAGAATTTGAATTTCTTAATTTAAATAGGTATCAGACAACAATGGACACAGAATTTTTATTGTTAGCAGCAGCAACTCTTATTAATATAGTAGTAGTTACGAATTATATAAGAAAGAGAAGCTCTCATGTGATTATTTTTATATTGAGAACTTTTAACTTTGTAAAGGCAAGGTCTTTCTTTATATAGTTCAATAAGTCGAAGTACTTGATCATGAGACCACGACATTTCTGATATTTAAAATAGCTCGAACGAAAAAATTTCACATACACAATATTCTCACCCCTCAATAAACGATATAATATATAATCTTTGAATAAACGTTGGTTATGTAGCAGAACCAGTGTCACCACCATCATGAAAAATAAAAAATCAATAACCTTAAAATAAAGTTTACCCTATATGTTTGCCCCAAGTTGTCATTTAATTGATAGAAAATAGGACTGGTTCTATAAATATTTTCTATCAATTAAAATTGAACAAAAATAGGACGGTCAATTTCAAAATTGACTGAAAAATTGATGATAAATGTGTATGTATCTATCATTTATTTAGGATCCTAAAAAATTGACTAAAACTTGTACTAAATCATTGATAATTACAAACGGGCATAAAATTTAAATTAAGATTAAGTCGCTTTCTCAGTACTTTTGCCATCTAGCAGTGGATCTATAAATTTGTGGTTTTTTTCGAGAGCCATTCTTATTGGGACACCAGGTACAAATAAATATTATTTTGGATATATTTTGGTTACACTGTATACTATAAAACTTAACCTAAAATCGCATTACCCTCAATTTTTATGCCAGACTTAGCATGAAAGTAAAAATGGGATACGATTACATAAGGTTAAGAATCCTTACAAAAATTTAATACCTATTTTTCCTGGTTACTCGTATTCACAGTTGCAATTGCATTTGCATTTGAGTTTAGTGGACACTTTTTTGGTAGAACTTTCCATTGTGACACGAAGTAAATATAGTTTTTATATAAAGGTATGATTTTCAATTTAAAATTATAAAAGAAAAATGGTTTTGACACAAAATGAATTCTAAAAGAAAATGAGCCTTAGCAGCCCTAGACTATTAGATTTTCTGTGGCTCAGTTGTTTATGTATTATTGAGGTTGAATTTTTTCGCAGTATTTTACTAATTCAAATAAAAATTATAATGCAAAACAATAAAAAGAACACTTAAAATAAAACCGAAATAAAAAAAGGTATAAACGAACTAAGTAAAACTCATTAACATAAAATTAAAATTGTTGTAATTACGATTGTCTAAGGTAGTTAAGTAGGCTATTAAAACGACAGAAAAATGAAAATAAAATACAATAAATGCTCTTTCAGATGATAAAATTTAATTTGAAAAATAACATAAGATAAATATAAATGGAATGGAGTGGGATGTATAGAACCAATAATAATAATGAAAAATTATTTCAAAAAACCCTTTCAAATGTTTATCAATGTACAGGGTGTTTGCTTAAGATACGTGAACTGCTATGTTCCACAAGGTATTTCCTGTTCATTTTTCGGAAAAAAAATAAGACAAGCCAAGAATTTTAATAAAAAGAGATAAAATATGGTATCTTTTGTAACTTCATATAAAATAAATTATGCATAAACTATTTTAACCTTTTTATTTAACCTGGCTCAATGTAAACATTTTCAAAAAATTACTAACAAAGGAATCTAAAGCTTCTAATTTTATATGGCTAAGGTTAAAATTAAAATTTTCTCAATCTTTTCATTCAGTAGCAAAGTTAAATTCAAAAAGGTTAACATTATAACATTTACGTATTAACAAAATCAATAAGATGGGTATTTTTAAGCTACATGTAATACTTATTTATATCAGTGATTAGCATTATCATGTGAGTGTTGTAGATATTAGTTTTTTAAAACCTTGTCGAGTATAGAGTTAGATGCTAATTTACGAAACCGTTATTTTATAAGCATAGAGTATATTTCGTTTAGTTATGATATATACATGGTGTCAATTTTAAAAAGAAAAGAGAAGAGATAACAAAAACATTTCAAATCGTTTCTAGGGTAGAGGGGGGGGAAATAAAAAGTTGAATGCATGCTGCACCTTGGAAAATATATTTAATAACAACCGAAAGTGGATATAAAATATACAATGTATAACTACTGGGTTGATACATAAGAAATAAACAAATATCCAAAGGGCATTACTCTTCTTATTTCAAAATGTACTCACGATTAGACATCTGCTTTCGGCGGTGGATATGTTGATTCTGGTGCCATTAGTTACCATTTATGGTATTTTCCCAGTTCGAGATCTCACCCATGGAATACTAATACTGAGAAACATGGGAGAAATCGTAAAAGTGTTTTGGGTCGTTGATCCGTAAATATTTATCGAAGGTAAATACCTACCACAAGTGCTTCAAATTTTATCGATCAAATTTTTTTCTTCCATTAAAAACTTTTTATTTTGAAAAAATACGGAAACAAACCGATTAGGACGAATGATTTTATCTCGATCGGTTTACTTGATTGTTTTTGCCTTGAAATAAAAAAGTTTCAGTGCTATTTAAGCATTTAAGTAAGACGTTCTTGACTTAAGTCGACGTGTAGGCTTTACTTAAGTCCTATTTATGTAAAAAAGTATCAAAATTTAGAGAGATTAGTTTATAAAATCAAACACAATGGAATTTATAATGAATATAGAGGATTTTAATGTCCACTACAAAATGGAATTAATTAAACTTGGTGTTCCCATGAATATAATTCCCAGACAAGATTTTTACAAGAGCCTATGTGATTATAACTTTTTCAAAAAGTTTCGATTATGAAAAGAAACAGTTAGTTTTCTATTAGCACTATTAGAAAATCGATTGGAGTTGTGTCTGGATTAGCATTGAACTCTCTGGTTATTTGTGCTTTTGTAGTTTTATCATTTACCTTTAGCTGTTAGAAGTTGGTGAACATAATAAGTGTACACACGATATATTTATTAGGGGAGACCGGGGCATAATGAGCACTTTAAGCAAGTTGTTTAATAAAGTCTTATCCGTTTACAGTAGGAAAACAGTATTTCACAAATGTATTAACTACGTAACAAGCGACAAAAAGCAGTATTATCATTCTTTAAAATGAATGTGTGAAGTACCATTTGACGGTTTCTAATATTTTTGTCAAATGCCTATTTTGCTTCATCAGCTGGGGCAAAATGGACACTTGAAAGGGGCATAATGAGCATAAAGTTTCAAATGAATTGAAGAGAACCTGAATAATTGGAAAAAAAATGCATTTAATGTTTATTAATTTTGGATATACAACCTTTTATAACACAGATTCAACATTTTAACGTAACTTAACTTTTTTGTGGCACTCCAAATTGATCTGCAAAATATTTCGAATTTCGGAGCATCTAAATTCTAAGCAATTGTTTCACAGGAATGTGAAGGTACAGTAGCGTCATAATAAAAGCAGTGCCCGTTATATCCCGGTAGCCCGTTATGCCCCGGTCTCCCCTATATTTATACAAATATTATTTCATGTGAAAATACTCGAGGTATAATTTCAAATAATATTTTAAATGTCTACTTAAAGGACTTAAAGATTAAGGTGTTTTCAAAAAAAATGTGCTCTTATTTGAAGTTGCACCGTTTTCGAGTGGAGACACTCTGTATTCACATTTTATTATACATCCACTGGATTCTATTCGATACATTGTAATACATTTTTGTAACGTTTACAAATTATTATGGGCTAAAATTATATATCTCTTTAAATTTAATTTATCATTAATAAGTTCGACAAAATCCTCTATACCGACGCCTCCAAAGAAGCTAATGGTACCGGATACAACGATAGTGGCATACAAACTTCCTGACTTATGCAGTATACACACAGCTGAACTATACGGAATATTGCAAACTTTGAGGACTCCAGTACAAGATAACAGTAAACTTGCCATATGTACAGACTCCCTTTCATCAATATACTCCATCAGAAACAACTACTCACAACATCCCTTATTACAAGATATTCTCGACACTTGCCACCACCACCGCACTAGAGGTATCTCTGTGAATATTATCTGGATCCCTTCTCAAGTAGGGATTACTGGTAACGAATGTGCAGACCTAGCAGCGAAACAAACTTGTTCCTCCGACCTGACAGTAGGGCAAATTCAACTCCATCAAGATATAAAATTAGCAGCCCAACAAACGATGATACAAACATGGCAAACACATTGGAATACACACAACACAAAATTACGCACAATTCAACCCACAGTTACCTCTCAGAAGATGCCTCCACTGTCAAGAAAGGACAAAAGTAAGTAAGTAAGAAGATTCAGAATAGGTCACACCCGGCTAACCCATGGATACCTAATGTCTTCACAAAACCCTCCCACCTGTGAATTCTGTGATAGTACAAGACTTACAGTTGAGCACATTCTTTTAGACTGCACAGCTCAACTCGTTGCAAACACAAACTCAGTGGAACCCTTAAAACATTTTCGGACTACCCAACCAGTTTAGTGCTGTTTAATTTAATTTAATTTCTAAAATGTAATTAATTGTACGTACAACAGATCCCGTGTCAGTGGCCACCAGTTGCAGAGACACGTTAATTTTAATAAAAAAAAATTCTGTTTTTTAATAATCGTATAGTTTTTGATTCAACTACAGCAATAATCTTTGTTATTATTCAAATAACACAAAAATCACGCATGGTTTTCAATGTATCCGGTGTTTTGTTCACCATTAAATTCAAATTATTTTAAACGTAATCACTAACATAAAAAGTAATTGCTAACATTTATGCTCAAGTACAAAGAAATTTAATTTTTTGAACTTTATAATGTATAAAGAAAAACACGAATTCCAAAATTTTACATTTTAACAGAAAACTGAAAATGAAATTCATCAAGATTAATATTAAAACCATGTCCAGGTATTTTATAACTTGACAAATATCTCGCTCGCTGCTGGTATTTGAACATCCTCGGAAATTTTTGTGCTCGCTAGTACGCTATGTGTACTGTGGCATAATACTTGCAGCTTGCACCTGGGATATCGTGGATTCAATTCAATTCTTAGAGCCAACAGAACTACTATGAATTTTTTCAACGGTTTTTTTTCTCAGGTTTAGATAGTGATGAACTGGGTGGTAAAATATCATAGGTAAAGCTTGTTCAAAATCAATTGCAGAAGCTAAAAAACGAGGTCATCGCCCTTGCCGACTTTTTTCTTTGATCTTTATATGCCGAAGAAAATGGAGTACTATTTGTAAATTTTTTGTTCAATAATTGTACAAACTTAAATAACTGTAAGTATAAAAAATTAATTTTAAATAAATATAAATTAATTCCTTATCAAAAATGTAACAACTCTAAGGAAGTGAATAGGAAATCTTGACTTTTTCTTGAAGAAGTTTTGTCTAGAATGTCAAAATTTCCTAGAGATTTGTGGGAAAAGATTTTTTTTTTATTTTACCCAACAAAAAAAATTGGTACCTACTTCAATGTTTTAAAAATATTATTTTCCGCAAATCGCTAGGAAAAGAAGAAAAAGTCAGGACTTCCTTACTGTAAGGAAATGTCATTTCCTT
>CAJUYI010001253.1:0-19871 GCA_910591695.1 Galerucella pusilla
GTACAGGGGGATTCACGCAAGTATGCCATAGTCGGTGTTGTTTTTTTTAATGAAACACCCTGTATATTTGCATATTTTTTGAATCCTCTTAATGAACCGATTCCAACAAACTGAATAATTTATGGTCAATTATGAATTATACAGGGTAAAATTTTTATTTTTACAGTTATTAAACACATACATACCTACATAAAATACCTCATGTATTTGATTTTAATACATTAAAATAAATGCTGAAAATGTTCTCCACCTAGTTGTTTGCAATAGCACAGTCTCCTATAGAACTCCTCCTTAACTTTGTTCAAAGTTTGAGGTGGAATATTCCGTATTTCTGTAGTTATCCTGTCTTTGAGGTCTACAATGCTAGTTGGTTGTGTTGCATATACTTTGTTCTTGAGATAACCCCACAGAAAAAAATCTAACGGCGTAAGGTCTGGCGATCTAGCTGGCCACTCAATAGTACCTCTTCGTCCAATCCATTTATTGGGAAAGATTTCATCTAAATAAATTCTTACCATTAAAGCATAATGGGGTGTTGCCCCGTCTTGCTGGAACCAAACATTTTCATTCGATAAGCTAGGATCTATTGCGTTGGGATATAAGTTTGCCCACGCAGGAATAACTTCATTTCTAAGCATATTTAAATATTTTTCAGCTGTCAAATTTCCATCTATAAATATAGGACCAATAAAATGATCGCCTATGATACCGGTCCAAACGTTCACCTTTTGAGGGTACTGATTATGTGTCTCACGCATCCAATTAGGATTCTCTGCTAACCAATATCTTCAGTTCTGTCGGTTTACCTCTCCATCCAATGTGAATGTTGATTCGTCAGAAAAAAGAATGGTACCAAGAGCTATCTCATATCTGTTTAGCTTATTCATCAATCTTTCGCAGAAATCCATTCTACGATCTGAATCGTCTTCTGTTAACTCCTGCACAAAAGTTGATTTGTAGGGATGAAGTTTTTCTTTATGAAGACATCTTAGAACAGTTGTATGACTAACATTATTTTACGGGCAATTTGACGTGTACTTGAAGTTGGATTCTTTTCGACACTTAACAAAATATCCACTTTCTCATCATCTTCAACGAAGTGTGGTTTTCTTTTCAATGGTTTTCTCTGAATTGTGCATGAATTTTAGACACAGTACTTTGTGAAATATTAGGCAATTCGGGATACTTCTGATTAAATAAGTTTGCCATTTCAACTTGACTTGAGTCTCAGTTGAATAATTCATTGTTATGTCGACAAGGAAAAAGTGTTTGACAAAGATTTTACTTTTTCAGTATAAACTGTCAACACATGAACAACTGACAGAATAGAAAACAATCCTCATTATTTACCGATTTAAAACAATCCACATTATTTACCGACTTTGTCTAATTATTGGCGTTTTTAGGCAATTTTCAGGTATTTATGATAAAATTCATGGGCGTAGCAGGTTTTGTTTAATATACAAATACGTCTAATAATTAGTTTGTTTAGATTTTTGATAAATCCATATTTAGCTAATTTAAAAAAGTACCAATATTTCAAGTGTAATAAATTATTAATTTTAAAATTTCACCCTGTATAATTCATAATTGACCATACATTATTTAGTTTGTTGGAATCGGTTCATTAAGAGGATTTCAAAAATATGCAAATATGCAGGGTGTTTCATTAATAAAAAACAACACCGACTATGGCATACTTGCGTGAATCACCCTGTACATTTAAATTTATGTTTACATAGCGCACAACTCAATTCAAAAGTTGACGTGTCTCGGCATTTTTTATAATTTTCTAAAATAATAACATAAAGAATTTTATTCCATAAGTGGTTTCCACACTGTATAAATCCTATAAAGTATCATAATAAAAATAATTGATCCCGGACTTGATGGCTGAGATGAGGATTTATTATTCTCTCCCATGCCTCAACCTCGAAGACCAAAATTAATCCGAGAAAAGAGTAAATTATTATGGAATTCTCATTGACGATCAGAACTTCTGCCATAAATGCCGGAGCTGTTTAGCTCAGCGGCAATATTTTTGCCTTCCAGGCTACGGCATTTGTGCTTTCATTCTTTATTATCTTATAATATTTTTTGATCAATATCAATAGAGCATCAGCTTCGGGTTTTGGAAAAGTTTTTTCCCTACTTTTCTTTTTTTTTCTCTTATAAGAGAAAAAATAATAAATAATGCCACAAGAAACTTACAAAAGATACTTTTCTTTTCTTTTATTTTTTGTTCTTCCATTATGGAAACGAAAACAATCTGACAAATCAAGGTGCATAGAGGAATATAATTGGTCTATGACAAGGTTCTTTGACATTCCTATAACCAAACATTTATATTCAATTTTTAGACGGAAAAGTCAAATTTTGTACAATATCTTTATAATGAATAGTAGATGTTAAGTAACCACTAGTCAAAAGTAGTTGAGACATGATGATAGAACACATTTTTTCCTAACCTTAAGGTCAACACCTGACCATAAGTTGACATACCATCACTTTTGACCAGAGGTGATAGTTAAGGATTTTTTGACCGATGATTACGATTCCAGCCTGGGAGAAATAAAACCGTTTATATTTTAAATTTTCACAGACTCCAATTTTTACAACTCAAACATTTCATATCACGTTTGAATTTAGCAATATAAAATACATAAAAAAGGTAGAACGTGTCGCGGGACACACAGTAGGAACTTTAGTTCCTTTTAAGCAAAAATTATGTAATACATCTGACGTTATAGATAAACAATTTGCATATTCCGACGAAAAAAAAACGCCATGCAACTTTCTCGAGTTGCAGCGTCAACTCGCACCATGGAAAATGGACTTTAAGCCTATACCCTTTTTAAGCAAAAACAGACTTTTCGTAAAAATTTCAAAAATCGCTTAAAAATGATGATTTTTTGGATAAAAATCCAAATTATTTATGAACAATATATCGGAAGGGGTGTATCTCATGAAAAACTGAAAGAAAATTTTTCCTTTCTAATTTATGTAGCATGAGATGATTGAAATTATATGGTATGTGATATTTACATTGACTTTAGAAAGACTATACCAAGAATGTGTTGGGTCCATAATTTAGTTTAAATTATTTTATGTTATAAAACGTTACACGCAAAAATTAAAGCGAAAAGAAATTTGTTGATATTATTTCAATATAAGAAGAGTTTTCTACAAAAAAAACTTCACTTATTCTTTCAACTTTTCTCATTATAATTCTATTATAATAAAATAATTTTCTATTCAAAAGTTTGTCTAATAATGCCTTGCAGTATCAATTGTTCAGGTTCAGGATAAATTCAATTAATATAATCAATATTTCTTATTATTCAAGAAAACCGAATCTAAATCTGCTATGCTATTTTAATTAAACAATAATTTGATGAAACATATTTAGGTAAATCTTCAGGATTTACCGGGTGTCCCAAGATATCGTATACAGGCAATATCTCGCTTATTTGACCAGAAATTCATAAATAATAAAACTGCATTGAATGGCATTAAAGTACCTTTCTAACGACTTATGAAAAAATGTTTTACATTTGACAACCCTGTGGTAGCTACCCCACACTTTTTATTTTCAAATGGCACCCCCTTGGTATTTTTTTCAATTAATAATAACAAAAATATTAATATTCCATGAAGTATGAATTTCTGGTGCAATTCAAAAAACGAACAAAAAATTACAGCAAGTGTTCAAAATTATTTCCTGCCGAATCCTTGCAAGCTGCAAAACGTGTTAAAAGTGGTGTAGTGCAGGCCCCGTCTGAATCATAGCTGGTGTAACGCTACGAGAGGCTTCACGAATGTGTTCTTTGAGATCATCTAAATCATAAAATACTTCAAACTAGAATTGTAACTGATTTTAACTGTTACGTTGTCAGCAGTGACTACTGTTTTAAGAGCCATCTGAAGTTTGGCCGCAGGAACTATACATTTGAGCGGGAAATTTAAATATCAAATTGAAGGGGGAATTTTATCTTTTTTAAAAATAAATTGACTTTACCAAAATAACACAAAATTCAGCTGTTCATTAGAAAATATAAATCGTGACTGATGGTATATCGCCAAATCTTGTGTCAACAAAAGTTTGCCAAAACGCGTTTTCGGAAACTTACTCGGGTTGACACGATCCCTATCCTGCACGTTCGTTTACCTAACCCGTGTTCGGAAACTTCCGAGCTGTTGACGGGATGACTGACTCAGGTTCATTTATCGTAACCCATCTCGAGAGGTGGATCGGTAGAGACGCTATAGGCACCGCATGCGCATTACTGAAGGGTAATATAACATAACCTAATTCTTTTGGTGGTAACGAAATATATTGCTTTCATCAAACATGAACAAAAGGGGCATTGCTACATTAACGGCGTTGGAATTTGATTATTTTTTCGAAGATGATGGCGAAGTTGAAGCAGAGATGTATGTTTTGTTATGACGTTAGATCAAAAACGAAACCTATTAGTTCGTAAACTACAATTCCTGGGTAGGTGATCGGAGTGATTCATCACGTGACCTCTCTTGATCGAGTTAGTGAGCCGGAGTAAGTTTCCGAAAACGCCTAAATATTCTTTTATGTTCAGCTCTGATGGAGGATTACAATTCTAGGTTGAATTTTTTTTTATTTATATGATCTCAAAGAACGCATTCGTGAAACATGTCGCAGCGTTACACCAGCTATAATTCAGACACAAGTAAGCCTTTAACACGTTTTGCAGCTTGCATTGATTCTGCGGGAAATAATTTTGAATACTTGCTGTGTTCGTTTTTTGAATTGCATCAGAGGTATTTTAGTTGAAATTCATACTTCATGAAAAATTGATGCTTTTGTTATTATTAATTGAAAAAGATACCAAGTATGTGCTAACGTTGTATTCCAAATAGAACGACACGCAATTCTCAATGACAATATACAGGGGATGCCATTTGAAAATAAAAAGTGAGGGGTAGCTACATTTTTGTGTAAGCCATTAGGAGGGTAATTTGATGCCATTCAATGCAGTTTTATTTTTCAATTATCTTGTCAGATAAGCGAGATATTGCCTGTGTACGATAACTTGGGACACCCGGTATATTTAGTACCTATAATTTTTGAACTCTCTTGTGGTAAAATGAACGAGATGTTACCAGTGTGGTCTTCGTTAAAGAATATGAAAGTTACTGGACTGAGGAAAAACCAGAGAGCCTATATGAGTATAGTTTGGCAAGTTTATCTGTAGCTACGGGGCGTCGGTAAGAGGGGAGGAAAAACATGGCGCATATCTGTCAAACGTACAAATGGCGTACGGTACCTATTTTACCAAGTAAAACTGAAATTACAAAGGTAACTGACAATACGAACACCACTGGATAAATCAATATCAGTCAATTGACGAAGTGAGAGGGAAGAACATACGCACGCGCTTGCCAATAAGAAGTCACCTGGCCGATAAAAATCACCAATTATGTAATCGGAGGGTGTGGTCATTATGGTTTTCGTACAACGTTGCCAGAGCTTTGAGAATCCCATAACAAATTTGGAAAAGTGTTCTCTTTTAATATTCATAAATTGGAAAATAATGTTAATAGAATAAATCCAACGAAACAAGCACATTATAAAATGAACGTTCAATCATATTTTTAATATTGTTAATAATAAAAAGACCCATTTATAATTATTATCACTACATAATCAGTTCTTCTATTTTTTCATAGTTAAACATGGCAATGTCGAATGTGTCGACTGCATTCCTTTCACGGTTTCAGATAAACTTGCCAAAGTATAGTTTATATTTGAATAAAGCAAAAGTTGAAGTCGTTTGTGCATATTTATTTATAAGGAGCAAGGATTTTGTATACTGAAAAATGAAATTATTAAAATAAGCTTGGGTTTTGGGGAAATTTAATTAAATCAAATCCCCTTTTTATTATTCTAAGCTTTTTTATTATACTCATAAAAAACTCTGAGAAATTTGAATTTATAATGAAATCTACAGGAGGTTGTACATTCCATTTTCTTTTACTAGTAAATAATTTATATAATTTCATCAATTTTGTTTCCCAAAAACAGTGCATCTATAGACTTGGTTGGAAATTTGTCTATGCAGGTATTAGATACATGTCACCTCTATGAACGTTAACTTTACAGCGCATGAAGTACGAGTATAATAATATCTACCTTATACTGATGAGGCGCAAATACGCAGAAACGGGTCTACAAATGATATTGTACTAACGAATTGCAAACTAAAATCATGCAACTATCTTTCAGCACCGTTTAACTTTTTAGTGTAATTCAATGTCCTTCGTTGCTCATAGCCAGAGAAGTAGTTGTTGCTTCTAAGTGAACGGTCTTTGTTCTTTAAAGACTCTGAAAGGCGTTATAATAATATTATATAATTACCTTTGATATCTATATTTTAGTTCAGTTTAAAATGGATAGCGATGAAGGGCAGATTGCTGACGCAGCTATAGTTTGTTCAGCCATCCTTTGCCGTTACGTCATACATTGTCCAGCTTGCTCTCTCATTCATGAAATGGATGAGACGGAATTATTACGTCATTAACGTATATCTTATCTAAGGTCGACATAAATTTTATCTGTTACTTTTGACAATTCAGTTGTCATATTTTGAAAACAATTCTTAACATATTATGTCATTGATTATAATTTTGAGGTTAAGTGTAAAATAACATTCAACAAATATAAGACATACGTAAAACAGCAGAATACGTCACCGATTATGACATAACGGCAAAGGATGGTTGAACAAACTATACTTGCGTTATTTTATGCACCGCTTCACTACGTAGAAGAATAGAACAAAAGGAAATTAGAAAGGGAAGATCGTGGATGGTGTCTTTAAAGCTTTGACTTTGTTTAATAACTGGCGAAACATTGCCATCAGGTATTCCTTTTTTTTCTTCAATTCGGTAACCGTACAATCGACGATGAATTTTGGATATTGCTCCAGTAATCCGTTATTTTTGTTTTTGCTTGGATTCCAAATCACAGGTTCCTTTTCGAACAACCCCAAAAATACTAATGTTAATTCATTCGTCCAATCCTTTTTATAGAAACGAACCTCTCGTAACGGCGGCACTGCATACAACCACTACTGTATTGAAACAAAAAACTATCCACATACCCCTTCTACTATGACGAAGCGAGCGCGATCATTGCCGAAGGTGCACGTAGTTGACTACGCCGCACCACAGAGTACACCATCTAACAAGAGACGAAAGCTTTGTCGGCTCCTTTGAAGTCGGACTTACAGGATATTGAGCGGAAATACGTCGAGGCATTGACACATAAACTACTTGATACACTGAGAAAAGTAACACTACACTAAGAAAAATAGTAGTGTTGATGAACATCTCTCTCAATTAGGTCTATAAAATATTTTTTTAACTGCTAACATGAGAACACCTTATTATTAATCTCATGTGTGTAATGAGAAGTGGCTCAATTTTAACCCAATCTTAAAATAATACACGGTGAACTGAGGGGAATAACCTGACATTGACAGATAAACTAATTAATTCACGCATGTGCACACAAATTTGCGATCACGAAAACTACTTTCTTTCGCCTCTTGTTAGATGGTGTACTCTGTGGCCGCAATACGGCCACGGAACAATATAACAACCGGAAGAGTGTCTTGCCATAGAACAATAAGTACGCGCAGCTTATGTGCGCAGTGACTGTCGAAAATAGGATCACATTTCGACGTTGCCTAGATCACGCCTAGATTTTTGTTTGTGTTCATGTCGTTGCTGTCTATGGAAGCTGTTGCCAGCTCTTATTTTAGGATCACAAATTTGAAGTGTCATTTAAATTTCTGTCTGACATAGATCAAAGAGCCGACTCTTCCGATTGTTATAGTGTTCCATGCTACGGCGTCCTTTGCTTCGTTCCAGTTTACCTACCAGCGCCGGAATAACGACGAAGTACGAATATTCGTCTAAATTAACTTCCAACACGCTACACAAATGAGCCTGAATACCAAATATTCGCCGAATACACGTAGTGTCTGGGACCGAATTACCGCAGTTGGAAGGAATATTTCTAAAAGCCCCTTTTAATGAAGCCGACTTAACTAACATATTATGAAACCGGCCCTAAGACGATAAAATGAACTCCTGGACACGCCAAAGTTTCATACCGCTTCGTTTAAAGCTGTATTTAAACTGAATTTTTAAGGTTTATTGAGTCAGTCAAAGAATGGAATCAAAGACAAAAATAACTAGCCAAGTTGGTAACGGCAATAAAGCACTACAATACATCAGTCGACAATTTCTCGTTGGTATTGTAGACACCAGCCTTTATGATTTTAAATTTCGCGCCTTTTCAACTCTTTGTTGACTCACTTTCAGGTGTTGGTCTTCGGCCTCTTTACCATGTGATCGAGGCTGAGGCGGGGAGTGCTTTCCTGCGCTTGAAGCGTCTGGGATACGTGCGAAGAGGGGAAGAGTGCAGACACGTCAAGAAGCTCCGGCTTCTGGAAGATATTTCAGTTTTGGCTCGAGCGTCTGACGAATGCTTGCGCAAGTACTACTGCGCAACCCCATGCAGGGCTATGATCCGGGACAGAGAATCCTGGGATAAAGAGACGAATACACAGCCTCATGGGACTGTCTGGTTCACAGATGGCTCATGCTCTGGTGACAGAGCAGGGGCTGGAATTTATTCTAGAAACCCAAGAACACAAATCTGTATACCATTGGGTGATGGTGTATCTGCATATCAGGCCGAAATATACGCTATCTTGGAATGGGCGCAGATAAACCTAGGCAAAGGTTATGTGGACCGACGCATAACCATATACACCGACAGTCAGGCAGCAATTAAAGCCAACTCAGGACTTGCTGACGAATGTCGAGAACGACTTGCTGATCTTGCAAGTCGGAACGCGGTGCGGCTAGAATGGATTCCGGCCCACACTGGTTTTGAAGACAACGAAATAGCGGATGCACTGGCTGCGGAAGAGGCGGCAGCTCCTTTCTGCGGCTCGGGCCCGACCATCGGCCTAACAAAGCAAACAATACGCAAGGAGACGAGGAAGTGGCTAAGGAACCAGCACCTCGCTCATTGGAATGCTCTGCAGGGTCCTAGACAATCCAAACTTCTACTGAAGGGATGGACTGATGGACACGCTGGGGCAGCTATTGAACTACCAAGCAGTAGGTTGAGTAAGATAGCAGGACTCCTAACAGAGCACTGCTGTGTGAGGAAGCACCTCTACAACCTAGGAGTAGAGGAAAGTTCTCTATTAGGGGTTGCGGCATGACTGATTAAACGTCAGTCCATGTACTCTTAGAGTGTCCACACTGGGCTGTATTACGCAGGCGAATCTTCGGAGTCCCTGTCATGGCTCCTGGAGACACAAGCAGGCATCCACTAAAAAAGGTTGTGGCCTTTATTGAAGGGCTCGGCTTCATGGATATCTAGGTAGCAGGAACGGCACAATGGGCCCACCAGTGGCCTCAGTGCCGGAACCATGACTTTAGTTTGGCTAGGTCAAGGCTCGCCTGCACATTCTGTAGTAGTAGTGGTAGTAGTACTTTCAGGTGGCTGTCTAAGCGAGGCCATCCTTCCACTCTGTGGTCCCAGTCGCCATCTTGTCAATGTCAATTGTCATATCGCCATTGCAAAGAGGCTAAGAGTAACATGTATCTTTCATCCCATTTTTTTTAAACGATTGAAAGGTTTGAGAACAAAGTATGATTTTTAATATCGTCGATATTAAGTGCAAAAGAAAGACTATAGTATGGATAATTTCAACGTAGACGGATTAGATCGACGATACCAGAACAGGTCCACCAACAATAGCAGTCTCAACGTATCCACTCTAATTTTCCAAGCAAAAATGCAAAAACTGAGTCCACACTGTTGCCTTAGACTTTTTGGTATTTGGTGGAGTTGAATTTTCAATCTTTTTTCTAATTAACTCGCGACAATTATTTTCAAAGTAAAAAAACCCAGATAGTGTTAATTACAGTTCAAATAACGAAAAATGTCGAAATTCGCGTTCTTCTATTTATTTATGGATGACTTCTGAATAGATATTTGCCTGCTTTCCTTTCAATTAGTTCCGGTATAAAATTTTCTAACCGAATCCCCCACGTGCTTGAATTAATTGAGGGGAATTCATGTACTCGAAAAACTGAAGGCAATAATTCAAGCACTAGAGATATTACAAGTGATAATTAGCGGCTACTGAACAACTTGCTGTTGCAGTGAATTCAAGTTATGTCAAAAGGATTCTAAAAAAAATGGGTATCAGCAATACAAAGTACGAAAAACCCAACAAATTTTTTTGAATCACTTTCTCCATTACTTGACCAACACAATCCTTTGAATGGGTCCTGTATTAGCCATCATAATTAAACGTTTGTGCTGGTATAATTCGTGGAAATTTCATCGGACCAGTCTTATTCGGAGTAATTTGAACAGATACACGATTCCTTTTAATAGGAGGTTTTAGAAGTTTTAAGAATTCAATGTAAACGATGCACATGAAAAAAAAATCACTTCAACGTCTCAATTTGTTGAACAGCTCCGTTGTTTCATTTCTTTTCTTTCAAAGCTTTTGTCTTACTTATTCTTAGATACGTCCAATGTTAAGAATGATTCCTTTATTTCTTAAAGAGATAAAGCCAGGCTTTTCTTTCGTGTTATAATTGGTTTTTTAAGGATTTTTCGTTTCAAACAGGATTGTTCAATAAGACTCCTTTAATAAAACGTTCTCATCACTAGCTAACCAGTGGAGTAACCAATTGGTTACAAATGTTTGAATTCATTTGGTCGTTATTCATATTTTTTCAAATTTTTCCGCTGTTAGTTTCAGGCTCATTTTATTTGCAACACTTATTCCTAAAAATGATCCTTAATCACTTAAATATGAGTCACGTATCAATCGTGATAATTCCATACTGGCACACCTATAAATACAGACTTCGCTTTATTACCACTTAAACTCAGCTCTTAGCTTGCGTTATCCAAAAAAGTTAGGTTAAGAGCGCTTTCAGATGAGACACTTTGTGGCCGGCCCCTAGAATTAAGATTAAAGACACAAAATGTGTCCCGTAATGAAGAACGTATTCCTTATCTGTGTCTCGTGTGGATGCGTCTATTTATATCAATGTATTTTTAGCTGCGCGATTCTTTTCAGACACTAGTGGCCGGCCACAAGTGTCTAAAAAGCGCTCTAACAGCTCTAAGAGCGCTTTCAGACGAGACACTTTGTGGCCGGCTACTAGTATCTGAAAAGAGTCGCGCGAGTTAACTTCGGAAATTCTTAATTATTGAATATATAAATTACGAATACTCTTAATTCTTTATTTAGGCTAGTCGACAATATTTAGCTTATTAAATAGTTTTCAATTAATATTTTATCAGCATATTATATTACTATATAAACGACGTTGTAATACAATATCTAGTTAGTTCGTATTTGTAAGTAAAACAGGGTTTTTCATTATTTATAATAAAGTCTTTTTAAAAAGTAACTTTTAGTGAACCAACCCTTAATTCGCGGCTAAGAATACATTATTATAAATAGACGCATTCATCTGTGTCTCGTGTGAATGCGTTCATTTATGTTAATGTATTTTTAGCCGCGCGACTCTTTTCAGACACTAGTAGCCGGCCACAAAGTGTCTCGTCTGAAATCGCTCCAAGTGTCATTTAAACACATTTGAGGACCGCTTGCATGAAGGGAAACTTCTGACAGATAAGTGACACTCAGCGTATGGTGCAAAGAGTTAGGGTCCCTTTAGCGATTTAAGTGGTGGGAATGGCCCTTAGTACAACATTGCACCGTCTGACGTTACAAGCAATAGCACTTGGTTCACAGCCGGTTGGGATAATTTGAATTTTTAATTCGTTTTAGTGACTGTTAACCAACTGACTGGAAACTGGTCTGTCTGTGATTTCAGTGTAGACTGCTTCAGTTGTGTCACGATGACAGACAGCGACTACGCAGCGTTACGAGCAGTTTTTAGCGAAGACCCTTCTACTATGACTGAAGCGTTAGGAGCCTTCGTTTGGCGAAACGAAAAATTTGGAAACATCCTAAATAAAGCGTTTGCGCTTATTGACGCTGTCAAATTATTCCAATTTTACGGTTATGTTTTATATGTTTATTTGAAAGTGTTGTATGAATTAGATCCAAACATTTTAAATAATGAATTACGAGAACCTGGAGGAAAAGTTTCGGAAAAGCTAGGGAAGGATCAAATGATTGGTGGTGAATTCACAAATAACCCGGAAATTTTGGACTTCTATTTTCGCCAGCGCTAAATTTTCGATTAACATTGAATTTACAAGCTCATCCAGAACACAGAGCGAGATGCTGCAAATGCAATACGCATATATTGAGATGGTTTAAAAATGAAAGAAGGCTCAGGATGTGGAGTTTACTCGAGAGCACTAAGCCTAAAGATTAAGTGGGGAATGGGAAACAATACCAGCGTGGTTCAAACAGAACTGGCTGGTATCTCAATTGCCACAAAAGAGCTAACCAGAAGAGGAAAAACATAACAATCTGCACTGATAGTAGACAAGCCCTATTAGCCCTGAACAGACAACGTGTTATATCGAGGATAGGTGGGTTAAAGGGCAAGGGAAATCGCATTGCCGATTCTTTATTGGCCAGGGAAGCCGCTGGACTAAACATTCTAGGACCCAGTGACACCTACGGTCTAACGACTTCGACAATTGTGAAACTAGCCAAACGTTACACCCATGCTCAATCCCTTAAGAGATGGGATGGAATCAAAGGATGCAGTCTTGCCAGGATCACCCTGGGCGACCCTGGGAAGCTGGCGCCGAAGTAATATTTGGCGATGACCAGGAAAAACCTACGTTCAACAGTAGAATTTCTGACTGATCACTGTCAACTAAGGAAACATCTCCATACTATGGGGCTAGTGGAAACACCCCTATACAGGATGTGTGAACAGGAAGATGAAACTGTCAGGCATGTCTTATGCGAGTGTCCGGAGTTATCGTCAATAAGAGAGTGTGTTCGGTGAGTCTTGGCCTACACCTGCCGATATAAAGGAGATGTGTCCTAGTGACCTGTCCACCTTCCTGAGAAGGACAGGATGGACGATGAACTAGGAGGACATCTCCTCGGGAGGATGTACAATGGGTCACATGGGGCCTAAGTGCTGTGAGCCTACACTCACCCTCCCTACTCTACAGATACAGATACAGCTCATCCATCCTCGATCTCTCGAACAGAATCACAATTTCAATTTTTTTTAGCAAAAATAATATCAACCTATACGGGCGCTGTCACTTATCTATCACTCATAATAAATATAAAGATTATCGCTTACAAAAATGTGCTCGCTGCATAACGAACATACGATCACTATCAAGAGAATGCGCAAAGCAGAGAGCGCTCAAGTATAGTATTTTAAAGAATTCGTTAGAAAGCGAATAACGTTGAGTGTAGTGTACGGTCAAGAATTGGGGTCCTGGGAGCAAAAAATTTAGGGGAGAAACAGGATGACGCGACGTTTGATGTCTCGCAAGTTATCTGAAGCATATATCGAAGAAAATCTTAACAAAAAGGTTGAGGTGGCAAATAAAATGTTCACAGTACAAAATATTCAACAAAATAACCTTTCCGCCACAACTGACTGCTAGATCAGCCATAGCTACCTGGGCGGAGTGGAAAACCTACACGTACTGGGCAGACATACCGTCGCCCTCTCACTCAAAGGCGTTCATATACTACCCTTCGAGTACAAAAAATAGGCAGATCCTGGAATGTAGAACAAACCTACGCATTCTGTCGGGACTGCTTACAGGACATTGTAGACTAAATTACCACCTGAAGAGGATGAGTCTGGTTCAGATCTCGGACTGTAGGTTCTGTAATTTGGAGGTTAGCGGAGCACATACTATGCTTATGCCCAGCATTGGTATACCCTAACTAAGGTATAATATATTAGGGTATAGTACCTTAGAGCCGAACGACTTCAAAAAAGTATCACCAAATACACCTATGGACTTCGTCAGAAGCACATGCTTGTGGAGTGAATTGTAATCCCTAGGGGTGAGCCACAATAGACCTAACGAAGGTCGCAGTGGAGGTGGCGAGAAAGCCCCACTCACATAGAACCTAACACTCCCACCCCGCATGTTTCTCATAGTTCTAAACCACAACCTGAGAGAAGTTTTGGCTGGGCATCTTACATACCTATAGTACCATCAATGACTGTTTCATAGGTTTTTTTTTATTTTCTTTCAAAATATGAATGAAAACAGTATCTTCCACATAGAATTTTCCAAATAAAATATAACTATTTCAATCTGGAAAAGTTTCAATTTGTTAGAAAACGTATTTTCCAATTTTCTTGTAATATTTCAACTGGATCGGGTAAATCGATTTTCTTTCATGTTATAATACAAACATCGAGTCGAATTCTAGCATATAATTCAGTGAGGAATGAAGATGAAGATATCTTTACAAGAATACAGGGCGATATATGTATGAGTTCGGTTATAATAAAGGGAAAAAAGGTGCTTAAATATCTGAGACTAGTACAGTAATGAAAAAAATGATGAAAAAGCAGGTATAGTCAAATGCAGTCTTATCAAGCGGGTCATACGATTCAACAAAGACATATTCACCGTTTTTGTTTTCTTTTATTGCGTTTAATCATAACTTCCAAATAAAATCCGTAAGATGAATAAGACAGACTTATGCAATTTTGACGGAAGAAAAAAGGATATGTATTTAGTTAACAGCGATTCTAAAAAGTCTTTCACCAACAAAGTTTTTATTTAAATGTCAGTTTTTTGACTTTGACAGTTCAAAGTGACAATATGAATAATAAGAAGCAATTTTCCGGTATTTTGCATCCTCTAGCAAAAAAATGGTACTTAATCTGATAGTTTATTTCGAGAATGAATGGAAAAGTGGAAATTAATCCACCAGTGTGCAGGAAACATCAACCATCATTATAGTTAATCTCCGTCTATATTTATAATCTTACATTTTGGTAACCTCTATGTCTTCTGATTTGATACATTGACTATATCACAATAACGTAATTTAAGAACTTAATACATCCTAATGGCTCTCTAATAGTCCAGCAGGATTATGTTTTGTTTTCTGAAGGATCAAAAAGGGTTAAAATGGTTGGAAATGGATTCGGTTCAATCTTAAAAGACTTTTTTTTCAACTATTCAATGATATCTTGCTTTTTTGAAGATTTCTGATATAAAAGGTGTCCCATGACGTTTTGACAGTCGAAAAAAATAAAAAGATGTTTGGTGAGTTAGAATTTGTTTTTGAAGCATGGATCCAGAAATGTAATAATATACCGGTTGGCCCATTAAAAAAAAATGTTTGACTCATGTGACCGGAAATAGGAAATAAAGCGGAAGTCATTTTATAATAAATATGAGCATCAGTTTCAACTGTTTATAGCTGTCAAACCTCTTATTTGTTATATTGGATATTAGACTGAAAAAACATGGTATGACACCCTGTATATTAATTTTTGTAAGCTTTAAGGATTCATTCATTTGCTGGTAGAAATCTATTTAATAATGCATAAGGATATAAAACTATCTTGAAAGTCGACGAAGTGGTAAATCGAAAGGCAAGTAAAATGAGATGATTTATGAATATTCAATGAGTAAGGAGTTTTTTCAAATGGAAGAATGGTTTCGTGGATGGAAGTGGGTGGAAAAATTCGCCAACAGCGAATATTTAAGAAAAATCAAAACGGTGGGATTTCACATTTTTCAAGAAAATATTTTGGAAATGTATTGTAATATTTATGACTAGTTGTATGAATACTTTTGTTAACAGATTTATTGTAAATTGTAAACGATTGAAATTTAGTGCAAAACTATATATAGGGTATTTGAAAATTCAGCCTGCTTTTATAAAACAAATTTCCAAACAGCCAAAATGTTGGGGTGACGTAGCACGAGAAAATAAAACTTATAAATTGGAAGACCTGCAATAATTACTGCAAAGCTTTGTCAAAAGTGTCTACTGAGAGCGGAAAAAAAGGCGAGTCATACGTATAAAGAAGAACAGAAGATGTGGCAACTGGACAATATCATGAATGGAATCTATGGTAAATAATCAGATTCTGATGAAATTGAATTTTGATATGATACATCATCTGCAAGTTTTTAACAAATCAGCCCTTTTTAGGGCTACAAATCATTCTTATACATAGAACTTACTAATTAATTAATTATTCTCACCCAACTACACTGCACTGTCACGGCAAATTTATCACTTCAAAATATATTTGAATGGTAATGGTATTAGGGTTCTATATATTGTACTCGCTACCTGCGGTTCACTATACAGGAAGAATCTAGCGAAAGTTGCTAACTGAACACGTATTTACATGAAGAAGCGCTTACAATTCTGTTTAATTCTTTGAATCAACCTGGAGTGTAACTGTTTGAAATGAAATTGAAATGTTTGAATTTATAATGAGCTCTTCAACTATCAATATGATGAGAATACACTATATAATATGGTAAGACAAGACAGGACAACGCCTGTGGAGTCCGCTAGTTATTTATAATTTCATTTTAATGCCGAAAATAGGTCTCCGCGAGTTAGTTTGGGTATGCGTACGCCTCGTCAAAAGCTAACTGGTCACATTGATTAATTTTTTTTGAAGTATTAATTGTTAATTTGGAAGTTTGAAAAAATTATAATCTGTTTCTGAACACTTCAAAGTTGGAAAACATTGTTGATTTTTTAACAATTTTGAACTTTCTTGCGTATTGTAAACTAAAAAAAACGTTCATATAATTGCCTTAGAACTGTTTTCCATCGTGGAGCCCTTTCTATATACATATTTAACGAGATGTTGAAAAAATTTCAAAACGTGGATAGGAAAAATATATTGAGCTGCGGGTTTCGTCAATTTGCTGCGATTTTGAACTTCTTTCATATTCCATTGTTGTATTCTAAACAACAAAAATGAAAATAGCGACTTCTGGCGTGCACGTTACTTGTTACTTATTGAGGTGCATTGTGTATAATATAAAACTTATATTGGTGGTATGAAGTTCTAGCGGGAGTTATTGCCGTTTTTTCATAACATACTTCCCACTCTCCCCCATCTCTTATTAGAGTCGATAGAAGAAAACTTTTAATACCTATCAAATATTTGCTTTTAAAATCTTTAAGACTACAAGCCTGTAAATATAATAATTTTTTAGCTCGCATCATATTGTTATCTGGAAAGATTGGTTTTTACGAACGAAAAAAAAACTCCTACAACCACTATGCGAAACACTCTTTTCTACACAAATTTTTATACGCAAAGCAGGCCTTTTCTTAATTCATTTGATAACCTGGAAAAGTAATACGAAAAGTACACGCTATGGCACTTTTCCGCACCGAAATGTCAAACAAAGCTACCTATGACCTGTCAACTTTTTTTGACAATTCAACCTAATAGTGAATTTTTTAACTTCAAGAGATCATCCATTACTCAAATGTGGTTAAAATCCAAACTAAGGGTAAATGAAACTCAAAGTCCAAACCACAACTTTAATATTGATATTGTTCTCCAAAAGAACAAACCATATAGCTTAGCAACTAGTTTCGGTAAAATTTACCATCATCAGGCTGTAAAAAAGGTTACAATTATCAGAAGATCAAATTGAATTAAATTTAAATTGTGAATTTTTTATTGGTGTACAGTTTTTAAATTTAAACCAAAAGTAAGTGAACCGTTTATTTCAATTTATTAATTATAAAAACCTTTTAAGCATTATCTAAGGAATTATGAACCAAGATCAAAATAATAATAATAATATAATACTAATACAAAATTGTTCAAATTTTACAATTAATTATACATACATACAACTGATTTTTCTATCTATCTATTCATTTTCATATTGTAAGCTCTTTCTGTTCAAAATTTAAATAAAATAACTATTTAAATAATTACTGTATTGCTTTCATATATAAATGTGGTTGTAGGGAAAATATTGTGTACAACTTGTACGCAAATTCCTTTTCCCACTCGCTAGATTTGCGCACTAGTTGTACAAACTACTATTAAAGGACGAATCTGCATAAAAGAATACTATTTTTTATACGAAGATTCTGTATTTACAAGTTAAATGTTTCATTATTTTCTTTTGAAGGAGGTACTTTACTGCTAAAAAACGGATTTCCGTTAAACGATACTTGACTCACGCCTACACATAAACCTTTATCTTCAATGTCACATACTTGATTACATTTTCAATTGAACTATAATAAATTACACATTTTTATGAACAATTTTCAGAATAAGATTACCTACAGGTAGTTTTTTGAAAAAATTGACATTACTTTCGCTGGGAAATTCTTGTTAATGATTAGTAGATCATTGATTCTAAGGAAACAAATTACGTCGCACAGTATTTTATCAAAATGAATAGTGTTGTTTTGTTTTTACCTCCATTTTTAGATTTTGACGTCACTAGTATAAGTTGAAGTTAGTCACATAATTTTGACATGGAACAAAATAATCAAGAGAGAGTAATTTCCTGAATTAAAGAAGAAAAACAGAAGTTAGATTGACAGTGACAGTTAGTTCTTTGCATTCGAATGTGGTTAAGATTTTTGATTAATTACAGTTTGTAACATGCCGTTCAGCCTGTTACGTTTTTCGTTTTAAAAACTATTTTGTTTGGTTATATTTGAGGCTCACTAGTCACTTCCTACCAAATTTCTAAACATTTCCTTGTCGCATTAGTCACTCCAAAATAAATAATTAATTTTTGTCAAATTCCCATTCCATTTTTATCATTAGATGTTCGAAATTTCAAATTGTCGATTGTAACTCTTTCTTTCCTTTGCCACTAAAGAAGGAAACGTTTGGATATTTTGTTTTAATTTATTGTTAGTGGACAATTTCTTATTGCCTACTTGGTAAATAAATTATTGTATCTTCCCAAGGTTATTTTCCAGTGTAGTGCTTACTGTTTATTTATGTTTATTGCTTATTTGCTAGTTCGCATTTTTTGTATATTTAAGGAACAAAACGAATAAAATAAAACAGTTGTATTTTAATACTCCTTTTTACCTGAACTGTTCTATTGTTTGTTTCGTTTTTTCAAGTCAATTTTAAGGCAATCGTCAGATCCTCGTTCCCGTTTCCGTTCCGTGTGCCAAGTACATAATATGTTGGAGTTATCGCCGCCACAGGGCTAAGAGCTGCTGAATACTCAACATATCGGTGGCCAATAATTCTAGGGACTCTTGTTATAATCATTTCATTTCTGTTATTCTGTCACTAGTTATGTGAAATGTCAGTTTTTATTTTTGTTGATATTTGTTTAATTGTCCATTTTCGATTAGATTTTTGTAGCATTTCTAGTTATTTGTTTCTTTATTCTTCGAATTACTTTTTCCACAGACATCTGACACTAGTGACAGATAACAGAAATGAAATGGTGACATGCCAAGAGTTCCTAGAATTATTGGCCACCGATATGTTGAGGACCTATTCAGCTAAAAATTCATTTTAAATTTCAAGATATACGCTTCGGGGTATTCATAATATTAATAAAGCAATATAGATGTTCGCAATGATAAAAAACATGCACAAATCTTATGGTTGACCTTAACTGTCATTCTTGTCAGAAAAAATCACGTTTTGTTGGCCACACTGACCCTAGACTGAACTCCTCTATTGTACACAGGGATAGCGCATGAAATAGTTTTTCTACTTCCGTCACTAAAACCGCATCTATTTATTTATTAACACTTTAAACACTAGCGTTTAAAGTGCGAAAAGTCACCTATTATGTAATTAACATTTAATATTCCGTTATAATTTTGTAGTTCTGTATCATTTGATTTTTCGGACGCACG
>CAJUYI010001253.1:29871-60908 GCA_910591695.1 Galerucella pusilla
GGTATGAACTTGCTCCTTTAAAAAAAAAAGTTATAACAAAAAAAATATAAAAAAAAATAAGTAAAAGTATTTTTTTTATATGTGGTGATTCAAATAATAATTTTTATAATTCACTACATATAAAATAATTGGCGCCCAACGTGGGGCGAGAAATACTTAAAAGGAAACAGTTTATATTATTTGAATTTTGAAAATTATAATTTTTGTATTGTTTACCGTAAATAATTCATAAAAATTAATTCTATATATTAATTGAATATTATATTGTTTGAAGTCAAAATAATATTTGAACAGGTATAGAACATATAAATTTCTCATCTTATATTTTGGTACATATTATTCATTTTAAAATATAATTATAAAAGTAATAAATTAATTTGGATAAAATTTGATAACTATTGGAATTGGTTTGATCACATTAAGCTGAGTTTGAATAGTTAAATTAAAATTTTGAAACATTGAATATCTTTGAGAGGGATAATAGAATGGATTCAACAAGCAGAAGAATGGAACAGGATCAAGAAGAAAGAATACAACAGGAAGAAGATTTGGAAGAAAGGCCAGAAATAGAGGTACATCATTATGTAAAGGAAACAGAAACGGATAAGAATGCGTTAGCTTTCATCATACAAAAGATGGAAGAGATGAACAAAACTATGAAAGATAATCAAGAAGAAATGAAGAAAACAATGAAAGAAAATAAAGAAGAGCTTACAGGAGAAATCAATAAAATAAAAAAAGAAATCACGGAAAGTGTCGATAAGAAAATTGTGGAGATACAATTGGAAATAAAAAAAGATAAAAAAGAGGTAATGAAACAAATAGAAGATACTAGACAAGAGATGAAGATATCTCAACAAAAGATAGAAGAAAATATGAATAATAAAGTGAAAAATTTGATGGAAGATCAACAAATTATGGAAAAAGAGATAGTGGAAGTTAAAGAAAATTGTCAAACTATTAATGACCAGTTTCAAGAAATTAGAAATGTAACCGTTTCACAAGAAGTGAAAATAAGAAATTTGGTACAACAAGGTATAGAACAGGATGATAAAATCACTGGAATTGGAAAAGAAGTAGAAAATATCACAATAAAAATACAATCTGGAACAATACAAAATAGGATGTTGGTGGATCAAGGAGAATGGGATTTGAAGTTTTTTGGAGACAATAGAGTACATCCAATTGTATTTATACAGGAATTGGAGGAGAGATTGGAAGAAAATAAAGAAAAAAGGAAGTTTAAAAGTTATATTAGAAAATTATTGAAAGGAATGGCAATAACATGGTATCAAATAATAGAAGATCAATGTCAAAATTTTGAACAATTTAAAGGAAAATTTTTACAATATTACTGGGGAAATTCTATCCAGAATAAAGTACGAGAAACATTATATACTGGGAAATATCGAGAAGAATATGGTACTAGCAGAGAAATGTATGCTATGAAAAAAATTAGTTCTGCAAAATATTTGGAACCAAAATTAATAATGTCAGAAATTATACAATATGTGTCAAGGCATTTTGGTTATGAAGTTGAAGAATACGTGGGTATAAATAATATTAACAATGAAGAAAGATTTTTAGGATATCTTAGCAGAATTGACGATATTAAAGGTAGAAGATCTCAACAAAATAAAGTACAAGTGAATCAAAATGGGAGAGACCAAGGGCAAAATTTCAATAGAGATAATCCCTCCCAAAGAAAATTTGTTGATAGGGCAAATGATAAAAAATCATATAATAATAATTATCAAAATCATAATAAACATACAAATGATCAAATAACAAATAAACAGAATGAAAAGAAAAATGAATTTTATAGAAATAAACATGAAAATTCAAATAATATACAGGTAAATAATGTTAATCAAATAGAACAACTTATAGCAGAGGATGAAAATGAAATAGTTGTTTGTGCTGATATTGAACCAATTCCAACCAGATATCAGGATTTTCATTAAATAGCAGACTAAATGAAATCAATTATGTCCACCCAAAAGAATTTATTAGTATAGAACCAGAAATAGAAATTGATGATTTTTTTGAAGTTAGTTTACCGTACATACAAATTAAAATTAAAGATATTAATATGATAAGTTTATTAGATACGGGTGCTCAAATTTCTTTAGTGAATGAAAATATAATAAGGCAAAATATCGATATTTTTCGTGAAAATATTTCAAAAATAAAGAAAATTCAACTAATAACTGCTAATGGAAAAAAATTAGCGGAATTGAATCATATTTTGAATATAAATATTGAATTAAACAATCAATTGATTCCTATGAGTTTTGTTATTGTTCCAAATTTGACGACAGATGCTATATTGGGGGAAGATTTTCTCAATGGTGTTAAGGCTATCATTAATATAGGTAGTGGAGAACTACATGTAAATGATGAAATAATAAAAATAATCACATTAAATGGACAAGAATTCCAAAATGTGAATGAAGTTGGGCAAAAGTCTCAAAATATGAATGGGGAATTGAATATAAATGAAATATTCATAGAAAAGGGAAATGGGAAAACACAAGCCTTAAAAATTAGTGAGATTATCTGTCCAAGCGAATATAATGAATTTGTTTTCAAATTAATGAGTGAACATGAAAATCTTGTAAATTATGAATCAAGAATTGCTTTAACATATATTCATAAAATAGATGTTAATATAGATAAACCATTTATATGCAAAAGATATCCAATTCCATATAAATTTAAAGAAAAAGTTAAGCAAGAATTGATAAAAATGGAACAAAATAATATAATAGAAAAAGCTTATACTAATTATCTGAGTCCGTTAGTAGTTGTATTAAAAAAAGATGAGAGTATTAGGTTATGTTTAGATGCAAGAAAAATAAATGAAATATCAAAGAAACAATATGATAGTCCACAAAATATCGATGTTTTGATTACTAAGATTGGTAAGAATTCTATATTTTCAAAATTAGATTTGAAAAATTCATTTTGGTTAGTTCCTTTACATCCAGAATCGAGAAAATATACTGGGTTTAGTGTTGATGGACAAGTTTATCAATTTAAAGTAGTACCATTTGGTCTGCAATCGAGTTCGGCTGCATTAATTTGTGCATTAAGAAGTATTTTAGATTGTTATGAAGATTTTTGTATTTATTATGTTGATGATATATTAATTTTTTCAAATGATCCAGAAAAGCATAAAAAACATTTACAAATAATATTTGAAGCATTAGATATCAATGGTCTAAAGTTAAATTTTGAAAAGTGTGTATTTTTTCAAAATACTGTTAAATATCTGGGATATAAAATCACTGATAGAGGTGTGACTGTAGATTCTGAACGAATAAAGGAAATAAAAAATTTTCCAATTCCAAAGAATTTGAAAATGTTGAGAGGATTTTTGGGAATGCTGAATTATTACAAGAAGTTTGTACCAAATTTATCAGAAAAAGAGATTCCATTAATAGAATTATTGAGAAAAGATACAAAATGAAATGAGATATTCTGTAGGAGAAAAAGAAATGTTAGCTTTAGTTTTTGCATTACAAAAATTAGGTTATTGGCTTAGGGGTAATGAATGTATTATAGAAACAGATCATCAAGCATTATCTTTTTTAAAATGTAATAGATTTGCAAATAACAGAATTTATAGATGGTCATTATTGATCCAAGAGTTTACATGTAAAATTAGGTATATTGAAGGAAAAAAGAATATTTCTGCAGATTTATTTAGTAGGCAATATGATTTGAAGTTTAAACCAAATGAAGCAATAATATCACTTAATAAATTAAATAATATAACAGGTATTTTTTCGCTATTAGAAATCATGAAAAGTCAAAATCAATTCACGACCATAAAACAAATATTAAGAGAAAAAATCAGTTATAGAGGATATTATTTGAAAGGAGAAATATTAATAAAAAAAGTTCATAACCAAGAACTGTATGTAGTAGATGTAGATTTAGCTAATAAAATTTTGGAAAAATTACATATAAATTATGGTCATATTGGAATTAGAAAATTATGGCTAATGTTTAGAGAGAATTATTATGCTAAAAATGATGTGAATCTGTGTAAAAGGGTATGTATGATATGTGAAATTTGTGTTTTGGGAAAATATAAAAATTATAAGAACCAAAATACTGTGGAAAGCATAACAGTTAAAAAACCTTTAGAAATAATAGCAATTGATTACATCAATAATTTAATTGAAACAAATGAGGGCTATAAACATATTTTGGTTATTTATGATTTATTTTCAAAATTTGTACAACTTTATCCTACAAAAAGGTGTACAAAATGGACTACAATCAATGGTTTGAATGAATTTATAGGAAAATATGGAAAATGTAATAAAATTTTAACAGATAATGCAACATACTTTGTAAATGATGTTTTCCATGATTATTGGAAAAAATAAAGATATACAAATTATACATACATCTATAAGACATCCGAATGCTAATCCAAGTGAAAGATTGATTGAAGAATGTATAAAATTTATTAGACTAACAATAGGTAACGATCATACCAAATGGATTGAATATTTACAGCATGTGGAAAAATTTATGAATGAAGTACCAAATACTACTACTGGTTATATACCGTTAACGGTATTAACTGGTAAAAATCCAGATAGACCTTGGCAATGTGAAAATGTAGATATTCAATTAATGTTAAATAAGGTTGCAGAAAAAATAAAAAAAATATACACAAAAATATAAGATGAGACAAAATAAAAGGATAAGAAAACATATTCGATTCAAAGAAAATGATTTAGTTATAGTAAAAGCACATAGAGTATCAAATACAATGAATAATAAATGTGCAAAATTCATATATCCATACAAAGGACCATATAAAATAGTTAAAGTTATTGGTAATAATACATATCTACTTGGTGATATTATTACTGGATTAGAAATAGGAAAATATCATATTGAATCATTATTTAAATTTGAACCAAAAAATAAATCAGGTTTAGAAAATGTTTAAAAAAAAAAAAAAAAAAATATTAATTTAAAATGAGAATAATTTATATCATGCATTGAATTTTATACATTTATTTTGAAATAATTTCGGAAATAAATGTATGGAGGGGATATGTCATGATATATATATTATTCAAGAAAAAAAATATAGAATTAGTTTTTTACCATTTAAAATTTTCAATTAATTACCTAAAAGGTTTGGTTTGTTAAATGTCTGTTTAAGTTTGAAGAAGTTTGAAAATTAGAATTGTTACAATTGTTTTATATAGTTTATAAAAAAAAAATGTGGTGTAAAATACATTGAAATTTTTAAGTATTTCATATTTGATAATCATTTATACGTTAATTGATACTTACATCATTTTAACACAGACATAGTGATAATAATTAATAAAATTTCATTTTAAATTAAAATAGGAAAAATTTCAATGTTTTTGTTTATATTTCAAAAAATATGAGAGATGTAAAAATTATTCATTTGCCAAAAGTGACAAAAAATTGGTTGGTTACGAAAAAAAAAAAAAAAAATTGTTTAGGGTTTTGAAAGAAGTCAATTTTGAAAGAAAGTAAAAAAGTCAGAAAGAAAATTTTCTAATTAGAAATAACAGTAGAAATTAAAAGGAAAAAGAAGAGATTTGTGTTAACAAATCAATAAAATTTGAAAAAAAAATAAAATAAAAATTGTATAGATGCAGAAGAGATTTGTGTGAACAGATCAATGGAATTTAGAAAAATTTAAATGGTAATTTGGAAGATATGAGTGTATTTGGTTGGACGATGAAGAAGTTAACATTTTGAACAATTTATTGGATTTAAAAGTTTTTTCTTTCGGACTATAGTAAGAATTGAATTTATATATTGCTAAATTGTCAAAAGTTCATTATATATAGTTAATATATTTCTGTTTTCTTTTGGGTATGAACTTGCTCCTTTAAAAAAAAAAGTTATAACAAAATAAATATAAAAAAAAAATAAGTAAAAGTATTTTTTTTATATGTGGTGATTCAAATAATAATTTTTATAATTCACTACAATATATATATATATATAGTTAGGATTAGCTGTGAATTATTGAATTCTACAATCAGTGAAAACTTAAACTCTTGAACATTGGATCAACGAAGGATGTACAGCTTTAAGCCTCATGCAGGGGTGTATCGTGGAAGACTTCTCAAGTCTGGAGATCAGTGAAGCTTTACAAAGTTGGGTAAAACCATAGACAAATAATATATACTTAGGTTTAAGCCTAAAGGGTTTACAGAGAATGATTTTTCTTTCTTAAGTTCAGTGAAACCATAAAAAGCATCGTGGACCACATAAAGTGTGTCTGCGGATAAAGACGAATTGGATTTTCCTACAGTCCAAATTTTCTTTTGAAATAATGATGCGGATAAGTGGACGAGTTAGTCACTCCTGGTAAATTTTACAGAGAGTTTTTAACTCTTCTTGTAGTCAAGTGATCTGTTTGTTTTGATGAAACTTAACGATATGCTAGAGGTCATTCTGGTCTGATAAAGAATTTGGTTTTGTATCTATACTAGAAATAATTGTTGAATCTTCTTAAAGCACATATTTCCTTCCTAGCAACATTTGTTTTATGGAACTAATCATGTTTCCCAACGTTTAAACTAATAATTTTAGCCTTATCAAGGTCCAAGCGTCAGTTCCATGCAACAATGTGATCACAGTTAAGGGGAATCTATCAGCAGCGATTTGACAAAATATCGAAGTATTTTTGGCAAAGAATTTTGAGGAAATGGATGTATTGAAAATTAAGGAAAAAATATATCATGTAGATTAATGTTGAACTTAGAGTTCTCATCGAATAAAAACTTTGAAATGCTAACCAAATTTTGTTGAAAAAAATACGAATCATGAGGTAATTACACATATTAAGCACAGTTTGAGCCCTTGTAAAGAATTAAATATGGATTAAATGGAAAAACTAATTGATAAGAAGTCTAATTTAAAGCTTTATGAATACTATATAAAAATCTCAGAATCCTCAAATTACTTATGACCGTACAATTCCTTATTGAAATTCGGTTGCTACCACTAAAATATCGGATAAAAATCCATCTCTCGCTTTTCTATCCTTCTATGACTGACATTGTCTCTCTGCTTCGGAAGTCGCGTGCCGTTCCATTGTCGATACAACGCTCGCCGGTCTCGGCGGTCTCCCAGTTCAGTACTGACGAAGTTTATAGAGTAGTACGTGAACCAAAATCCGCTTGGACCGCTTGGCTACATACATGTTGCGGAGCTTTCATATTTCTAATAAAATTTTCGTTATGTGAACTTAAACGTGAGGACGTAGGGAAACAAAAAAAATATACAAAGCATAATTATTGTGCAAGGTCGAATTTGGTAGATGCCCCTTAAGCTCAGACTCAACTCAACGTGTAAAGTTATAGTGGATACAATTTTGGTTTATATTCATGTCCATAAAATACATACTACTCTTTATAAACCGAACCTGGTTCTCCTTTTTTAGATGCAATTCTAATGATGTGGTTGTAGCAAATACGTCAACCTTAATTTCAATTTTGACCCAAGACCTCGTTAAATGTAGCATGTCTAATTTGCGTGCCTCACGGAATTTCGACAAAACAAAACATAATTCTCGGTACACGAATATTTGCTTTTTGTTTGTAGAGGCGACAGTTTATATTTTATATTAATGGTTATTACACTGATTAACCGTCGTCTTAATGGTTACCAATAAATAAATAAAACTGAATTTGTATAGTAATTTAGATAGTATAGTAGATAGATTAGGAAAATTTCTTAAAGCTGTAACAAAAAATAATGATAGATTAGTACAACCAAAAAATTTGAGGTGGATTAAGAAGACTTTATACGTTATGGTTTAATCGATAGAGTTGTAGCTGTATTAAACACCCTTATAATAAGAATATGTATGCATGATTGTGAAAGCTAGTAGAGAATAAAACACTTTGTGGCCGGCTACTAATGTCTGAAAAGAATCGCGATGCTAAAAATACATTAAACACCATGTATTCCTTATCTGTGTCTCGTGTGAATGCGTCTATTTATATTAATGTATTTTTAGCAGCGCGATTCTTTTCAGACACTAGTAGCCACAAAGTGTCTCGTCTGAAAGCTCTCTTAGGCCCGGTTGTACATTTGAAGCTTAAAATTGAGCTCAACTGAGCTGGGCTTGAAATATAAGCTTAGCTCAACCCTGTTGTACAAACATCGTTCAGTAGCAGCTCTACTATATTTGCAAGTGTTGGTAGAACTTCTTTCGAACTGACGCATGCGTATGAAGTGAATTGGTCACAATATGTTTGTCAAATAACCTAACTAATGTCATATTTGCTACCTATTAGTTTCACAAGAAATTTCCTCTGATATACAATCTGTCACAAAGCGAACGGCTTCTTTACAAAGACGAAATCTTTGAATAAACTCATGATCTCTTTAACATTCAAAGTGATTCATACGCTCTCTATACACCCGAGGGCTTCTCGGTGTTGTACGATTTCAATAAGTTCCAAAAAATCCTCACCATCGGTTAAACTATCCATAATTAACTTTGACAAACTTTTAATTTAATATTAAATTAAGTACAGGTTATGTTTGCAAACAATTCATTCACATTTAAGCCACGGAACATGATAACAATTTATGTTCCGTGCTTAAGCTTACATTAAACCTGCCCTCTTGGAGGCTTTACTAAGCTTAAGGTTTAGATGAAGCTCAACCGTAACCGTAACTTTGTACAACAGCAATCTGACGCTGAAACTGAGTTCACGCTTGAGCCTTCACTAAGCTACAATTGTACAACCGGCCCTTAGTGTACAGTGACCGGTGAGTAAACCCGTCAGTATCCTTATCTGGCCTCTGCTGAGGTTCAGCACTTTTACTTTATTTCAAACCACTACACTCGGTTTAATATTAACTGATAACAAATACATTAATATCTCACTGTCCAAACATCAATTGCACAAAATGTTGTAGACTCTATATGAATCATAGAAAGTTGATAGAACTTTTTCTGAGTAGGTACTCCAATAATCAAAACAAGTATAATCGGCTGCTAGAACAGCCACTCCCTACACTGTTGAGAAAATAAAGAAATATTAACTTTTACAAATAACGTAGATTTTATAGAATTCGGATTAAGCAGCCGTTGATGATGAATGTTATCAGAGTACTCTGAAAAAGTTTTACCAAATTTCTATGAATACGAATAGTATCCACAATATTTTTTGTTAAATTTCATATTTCTTTAATTTGTTGATAATACTTGGAATGTTTAGATAGAATATCCCATGGTAAATGGAAATTTTTACACAAAAATGAACCCTTTTCAAAAATTTTATCATGACGATGACGCGAGTGCAATTTTTTTCGCTGCCAAAAAATTGCTCAAAGCGCCTAGAGCGCAGAAATTCTTGTAACGCACACTGAAAAAAAAACATTAGGATCGATCTATTTTTATTATCTACTAAAATGATATCCAGTGTTATAATATTCTTTGTAAATGATAAATTTGTTTCGATAGAAGATGGATTTGCGTTAAAACGAGGGGACAATATTAATCGTATTATTCGTATATCCCATTTTTAATATCGCACCTTTTGCACGTAAGCAATTGCTGAGTGTATGCTATAAAATCGATTTTTACTGACCTAGAGAAATGCTTGAAATGGTTAAAAATCCTTGACCGCGCTAGAATTAATTCAAGTGGAAATATATTATTTCTCTGGGTTATACAGGATGGCCCTCAAGAAATTGTACATAGAAGTTCAGTACAATCTTCACTTTAAAATATTGCGATTTAAACCAACTAGCTTCAATGAAATGTCGATATTAAGTGAGATACAGGGTGTAAAACTTGAAATTTTAATTTTCGTTTTTTACAATAACTTCAACGCTTTTTGACGTATATGCACAATAATTTAATGTTGAGGGTTTTTGGATATAAGAAATCATAATTTTGTACCTATTTCCATGTATTTTGCAACACATAGGCCACGTATGCAGCATAAATGCACGCAAAACTTCTTTGTCTTTCACATAAGCGCTACTTTTGCAAATAGTTATTTATGTATCAAGGGCGTAAAACAGGCGTTTATGGACCGCAACGTGTAATTAAGACACGTAAGGTCCATAAACGCTGTTTACGCTTGAACTACATACAATATTTTATGCACGACCGTTTTAATAGTCATTTATTGATAAATATACAAAATGTTATGCACGACCGTATTAATGATAGTTTATTAATAAATATGTTTTATTTTCTATTTTTCACCTTTTGTGAGTAGGTTATTATAAATGTTTCAAGTTGGATAAATTTTATACCTCGATATTATTATAACTCACCCTGAATAACAATCTACCAAATCATTTGTATAGTTGAATAAAAATAAGTCTTATTGAGACTAATAAGATGATAAAACAATTTCGTAGCAACTTACAACAGAGCAAGGTAGCAAATCCTAACATTTCTATAAGTAATTGTTCAAATTGTGTTATTAGTATAAAATTATAAGTGTGAGGATCTTATGTTTGGGCTTTTAAAGTTATCATTTCTTTATTAAACTCATATTTTGTTAATTGTACCAAATATTTCCATGATAATAAATAATAATAATAAAGTTTGTTTTACTAACTACATGTGCATTTTTAAAAGAAAAAGAAAAAGAAAAAGAGATTTACTTTATCGCCCGGGGGGCGGTAATGTAGTCCGCGGGCGGTAAAGTGACACTTTACGCCCGCTAAACGTATTTATAATCTGGACTTTTTCGCCCGGTCGTACATAAAAATTATTACGGCCGCTCTAGTACGGCAACGCTTTCCTAGGAAACCGTAGCTTTTTTTTTATTCTGTTATTTAACGTCGATCTATTTCTGCGACTGAGGCTAATCACCGACTCCGGGAGCACTCTACCCCTAAACACCCCTAAACACTAGTGTTCCAACCAGTGGTAGCGTTCTTTAATGAGCCCAACATCCATGGACTCGGGACCTCGGTTTTACGTCTCCTCCGAAAGACGGCATATCTACATTATACCTCGTGCTCATTGGTATAATGCCTGTGAGCTGTGATATGCTAGTCCGCTGCAGGCTGTACGGGCCCTATACGATGGTTTTCCCTGGCATGGTCGTCACCCATCCAAGTACTAACCATGTCCGACCTTGCTTGACTGTAATTATCGCATCAAACGCGTTCCACTACAGTGCTGGGTCGTCACCCAAGAAACCGTAGCTTAAGTAGAGCTCATATAATACACTTCTTGGTGTGCGTCATCGATTGTTAATGTCCTACTAACACATTACGTAGGAAGAAATGGAAAAAAAGGCAGGTCTGTGATTAATCCTTATCAAAATATCGCAATAATGAACCGTTTAAATGTATTGCAAACGGTAACCCTAATCTTTGACTTGAAAAATTTAATTAGTTGTTGTTTAGATTACGCGCAAGAGCCACCTATCAATCGGAAGAAATTATAACATTAAAAATAGAATGCAGACTTACCTTTCGTATTAGCAATGTGTCTTACGTCTTTTTCTACTGTCACACTGACAGTTCTCGACAGGTCTGTACTTTGCTGTTTACGGTCAATTATTATTTATGAAAAGTGAATATTAATCTTACTGTTATATTTATTTGAATAATACAAAAATATTTCTAGATACACGGAGAAACCATGAGCAATTTGGAAGTTCTCAAGTATTTTCAGTTAGAAAAGAAGCTGGTAATTATTAATTTCATAGCCTTTGAATACGATCCTGATGATTTTATTCATTAAATTTAAGTCTAGCTATATGTCAAAATAGCAAATAAATAAACGACATACCGAAAACCCGGATATATGTCACAAACGATGATGCACACCAAGAAGGCTATTGAATTTACTATTTGTTAATTATTAATTATACCGCAAAAACCAATTACCTACGCTTTTCTGACAAACATTGAATATTATATTTAACGTGAAATTAATGGAATTCAATGTAGTTATTTTAGTCAAATACATTTTGTACAGTCAAGAAGATAAATTGTGGACTAGTTCTTTCGAAAATAATGGCAGCTAATTGAAGTAAATTGTAGTCCGCGGGCGGTAAAGTGACACTTTACGCCCGCTAAACGTATTTATAATTCGAACTTTTTCGCCCGGTCGTGCATAAAAATAATTAAGGCCACATCATTACAACAGAAAAAGGTATATCTGTTAGTATCCCCAAATCTTAACGGTCTTAGATATAATCACATTTTAGTGATTAACTACATGATTATTATTTAATTATTTTCGAAAAAAATAATTGTGTGTATGACAATTATTTTTTTTAGTATTAAGATGAACAGTATTAGGGTATAGTAGCAGTTAACATGAAAAATATGTATGGTACTTTAAATACGGTTCAGAACAATTATTTTAGACAATATTGAAGTAATAAAATTTTTTTTGTGTTGTTTACATTTTCTTGAAATTTCCCTTCAAAGTACCATATACATATTTTTGATGTTAACTGCTACTATGATCTAATACTGAAAGAAGATAATTATCGTACAAATAAGTTCATTTTCCGAACGTAATTTCATTAAATAATAATCATGTAGTTGATCACTAAAATGTGATTATCTTTAAAGCCGTTAAGATTTGGGAATACTAAGAAGTATTCCAAAATTATGATTTTTCATATCCAAAAACCCCCACCATCAAATTTTTGTACATATACGTCCAAAAGCGTTAGTTATTGTAAAAAACGAAAATTGAAATTTTATGTTCAACATCCTGTATCTGTTAATATCAACATTTTATTGAGGTTAGTTGATTTAAATCTCAATATTTTAAAGTAAAGATTGTACTGTATTTCTATGTACTTAAGGACCACCCTGTATAATCACCGGAAGTGTTGCCAACCTCTGAAAAGTCACTTCCATTTAACCGCCCTCGTATGTAAAATTTAAAGCAGTTGAAACTCGAAAACTATAAATATTGATTTCTAAACCAAATACACTTGTTACTATTCCACCAAAATATTAATTTTGGGAAATTTATGAATGTTTTTATATCAGAAATGTAATCGGCAAATGTCATCTGACAGTCATGTGCCAATCACTATACATTTCCCATTTGATTTCAATTCTGAGAGTATATACGAAGTTCAGGGTTCACAGTGGCGCATTCAACTCCTTTGGGGGCCGGGACTAAATTGAGCAAGGGCCCACTTAAGGGCTGAGAAAAACCTCAAAGAAGTAGAAGTGATACAAAAACTTTATTAACAATAGTGGAATAAAGTTCTTGATTTTTTCTCTAGTTTTTCTTTGCCATAACATTTTTTCTGTGATACGGGTGCCCCCGGAGCTTTGCAGTGCCCGGTGCTAAGCCCCTTTAGCTACGCTAATCCGCTACTGAGGGCTCAATACCAATGAAATCAAAATGGGAGTAGGTACCCTGTAGCTATACTGAAACAAAAAATGCAAAAAAATCATTGGCTCACTTTATAAACAAAGAATTTATGACCGAATATACACTCAGACAGTGGCGGATCCAGGGAGGGGTGAAGAGGGTAATAACCCCCCCCCTCCTCCAAGCCTCGATCCTCCTGTTCTGCCAACTAGTTGATGCAAAATAACACCACCTTCTGTAATTCCAACAGGTCCTCTTATCCTAGTTCAAGTTATCCCTTTCCTCCTCTGTTCTATGGGTGCGCCAGGAATGGCGTCCTCCTTTTCTTTTAAGGGATAGCCCTTATTTTGTCTATTTGTTGTTTCGTCATCCAATGTATGTGTGTGCATTCACTATCTCAGTTAAAGATCTGTCATAACTACTAAACTAGAACAAGCCTACTTCAGAATGGTATTTTGCCTTGTTGAGAGTTGACCCAATGGAATCCCGGAATTCCGGTAGGGCATTTCTTTTTGCTGTAGTTTTTCGTCAATAGATATTTGTGCATATATTTCTAATGTTGAAATTGGGGATATACATCCAAAATATCTAATGTGTTTGACAGGAAGGATGTAAATAACTACTTGTTTGAAGTTACAATGATATTTGTTTAATAATGAAGGTTTGAATAATATTGGGAATTGCTGGAGCGTGCAGTGCAGTTCTTGTGTGCAATGAAACTCTGCAATTTTGAATTAATGCATAAAGTCATGATTGTTACTATTCCTGATTCTGAAAATAGAATGGTACGTAAATTTACAGTGAGGATGAGAAGGTTATTTCGACAAAATGGAAAGTGGTTGAACCAAACCAACCTGTAGGGGAAAACTTTTTAAATTCCAAGTGAAGTTTCTGAACTTTGAGAACTTTAAGGAGTATACTGACTGGACACTCCCTTAGGAGAACGTCGGCCACTTTATCAGCGAATAGTGTAGTTAATGTCTTAGCACTCAAGCGACCTGGCGGATGGAAATTTGCTGCAAATATTGCGGAAAGTTAAGTTGCGGTGAGCGTCAACAATAAAAGGGAAGTTTCAAATTAAATTTTATACATTATAATAAAGCCAGTGGTTTCCTGCAGTACTTACGAGAGTGAGAGAAAACTTGAAAGTTGGAGAAATTAAGGAGTCACAACATTTTATACAAATTGTGGCAGAACAATAAAATATTTATCCAAATTTTGTGAATATTTTCCATAATTGCAATAAATTACCAAGGGTGGTAAGTTGATTTACAACCAGTTGTCAAGGGAAGTCGTTACCTTTTTGATAATTGTTACTTAAATCCTTCAAAACACTGTCAAAATGCGTTGTTTGCAATATGGGGAGGAGAAAAACACCGGAGAACACAGATAAATACTAATTAAGATTCTCAAAAAATCCGAAATTTGCTTATAAGTTTACATTATGCCACTATTTACAAATATCTCATTAGCATTTTGAAAACGCACACACACTCCATTACAATATAGTCTATTTGAATGTGATTGGTAACAAAATGTATGGCAAAAGGTTTATATACATATATATTTACAGGGCGTTTTCAAATGACACAACGTTTGCATGCAGATACCTCTCGTAAATTTGGACAAAATGATCAATTTTACGAGAGGTATCTACATTGTAAGTGTCATTTGAAAACACCCTGTATATGAAATTAAAATGTTCAATTGTTTTGAGTCTTTTTTCTCAGATTACATAAATTATAGTGGGACTTCAGTAATTATAACGCTAGACCCAACCAAAATACAATAACATAAAATGTAAATCAAAGTAACCACAACTAGCAATGTTGCGTAAATGTGTTGAGTATGAAAAAGTAGGTATATTGTTTTGTTGTAAATATGTTACATCTTTATTGTTGAATTTGTTGTTTATTGATTTTTATTTTGGAAAATGAAAAATTAAACTTACCTTAATGGATCTTTGGTGTGTCGAATGTAACGCGAACATTCTCTTTTGTGGAAAGTTGCCTCTATCCAGCTCCTTGTTGGAGCCTGAAAAAAAAAATAATAATCCTAATTTATATATTATATTACGTAATAACTCCAATTTATTAAATACACTCTACTATAATCTGTATATTTATGGACTGATTAAACATTTGTAATTGCAGAAATGATCAAACGATCGACATCTGTGGCGTGCGCAATTTCTTTAAATAGGGGTAAGTTCAGTAGGGGTAAGAAAATTGGATTATTCGCCACTTTTCTACAATGGTGAGGTTATTCCATTTAGGTACAGAGAGAGTAAAATATTTGGGGATTATCCTAGATACGAAACTTACATGGAACGCTAACTTGGGAAATACAAAATCTATGAATATGGATATATGTGATGATTGTTAGACCAATGATCACATATGGAGCTATTGCTTAGTGGTCAAAAGCTTTACATTGAACGGCCCAAGCAAAGCTCTCTGCATGGTTTACAGAGACATGCTTTTCTGGCAATGACTGGTGCCATCAGTACCACACCGCGCAGCTGCCATGGAAATCCTTTTGGACCCACCTCTTCTTCATAAACAGAATTGCTCTCTCGACATAAGGCCAAAAAGAGCAGACAGCTGTTGGTACACCGATGGTTCAATAACATCCTCATGCTCTGGTGCAGACGTATAGGGGTGCAGACCTAGGACAAATTTCAACCTCTCTAGGATCCTATGCAACCGTATTTCTGGCGGAAATTCACGCACGCCGTCGAAATTGGTTTTAGGCTGCCAAAAAAAGACTCTCCTCAATAGAAGAACTTCATAAAGTTTCGCTGATTTGGATACCTGGCAGTGGCGGCTAGTATATGAGCACTGTAGTGCTGCAGAGCTCCCAAAAAATCTTCTAATTATCTAGATTATTTCCATTGATCAAATATAAAATTTATAATATATTTTGCATTGTCATAATGATATAAAAAATGTGAGCCAAGCCAAGCATAAAGCGTAAGAGAAGTCCACTAGTGGAATAATGCACCTATTACGCGCGATCGTTGATATTTTATTTAGCTGGGTCACACGAACGTCCTCTGCGAGCTCTTTCAAACACCCGCGATGCATACTTCTCCCCCTTGACAGAAAGTTTGCTACATTTATTCCAGCAAATTTCTGGTTTAAGAATTTACGTCGTAGCGAATTTAACGTAATAAAAGTGCGGGTGTTTCGATGTATTGTTGACAATTATTGTGTAAACTTTGAACTATGGGGCGGTCTTCAATTTAATGGACGTATAGAATTTTTTTTAATATTCATATGAAGAAATGATGGAATTTCAAGCAAAAGGTAGGCAATTACCAGATATCACTATTGAAAAAACTGGTGTAAGTAGAGGAAAAAGTAAATATTGTAGATATTTATTCAAAAAACGAATGGATCTGTAGATGTAACAAAATAGTTATTTATGTATTAAGAGCGAAAAGTGATACATTATTGCTTCAGTTTAGAGTAATGGTTACCGCGCGACGCGAAGAGGAGCGCGGTAATTACTCGTAAGTAATAATGACACGTTTTTGCTCGTAATACATACAACATTTTTTCTGCAATCACTTAATTGTAACTATTAAAAACAAATATAAAGTAGAATTCATAAAAACTTTTAAAATCTGTCAGTTTAAATATGTATGTCAATTCAAATATGTTTCAAACTTTTATATTATCTGTCACTGTCAATACAATTGTGTTTGTAGTATCGGTTGTTATGGGCAACGAGCATTTTTTACGCTCGGCGAGGGTAAAGTAACTCTCCTCAAGAAACGTCAACTTTTAGTTGTCAATGGCATGCGAAAAAGCCTACTTTTCAAACTTGGACGGAAATAGGAGACACGAATCCAGACCATTTGAGTTTGAAAATAAAAAGGCACGAAAATTCTTAAAGCCATCTTTAATAGTATGGAATTTGCGCTCCTAGGGTCAACTAATATTATGGCTCAATTAGATTCAGCTTATTGGTTAAATATACTGAAACACAATGAAAACGAAGCGAAGTAGTGCTTAGTGCATGAATCTTATTTTTCTTTTGTGGCAATGGGCAATTGATAATCGTTACAAGGCAAACTTCTTTCCAAAAATTGCAGAGCACCTTAAAATGTTTACCACGAGCCGCCACTGATCCCTGACCATTCTGACAGGAAGAGAAATGAGAAAGCTGACTCTTTTGCAATGGAGGGTTCCGCTCGTATATTTATCGGACCATCAGAACCAATAATTGACCTCGCAATAAGTTTTCCCAAACAAACACTAAACACCTGAACAGCAAGAAGAGCTTTGGACTTCTGACACAATATACCAGGATTGGTTCATTCAAGACTTTTATACATCCTTCGGATACTGTATCCAGACAAATGTTAGACTGTAGTAGGCACGGTGTCTAATAGCCCTTTTAACAGGCCACTGTGGTCTGGAAGATTTAGAGCATATAATTAATGCCTGCCCCACAGCGGCTCGAATCAGGTATCTGATGTGGCTCTCTCTGACATTCGGACCTGTTAAGGAGCTGAATGAGTTTGGTGAAATTTGAATATGTATGAGCCACAATGAACTCTTGCGAGTCGCAGTAGAGGGATTTGTAGACCCAGTCACCACAAACCTAACCCAACCAATTGCTAGAAACGCAATAATGTCAAATCGAAAAATTTCAAAAACTCTCTATAATAACATAATAACTTTCTGCGTTCCATTTACTAAACTTTACACAACAAATTGAGCAAAATTTGTTTCAACTCCAGAAATACAACATCAAAGTGGCACTACTGTGAATGCCTTTCCATATTGCCATCAAAAGGAACCGACTACCAGTGAAACAGTGAGTGAAGTACAAAATTTAGTGCTACAAGAAACAAACCTTGATGTAGAGTTAAAAGGGCAGTAATTATTATGCCAGAACTTAATGTGATTGCTTCTACCTAGTTTAATTAATAAAAGTTCGTAGAGTTTGAGGGTATTGAAACAAAAAAATAGTACGTTGCAAATTAATATACTTAGCTTTATAAGGCCGTTTTATGAGAACGTACAGTGTGTTTCTAAAATAATGCGAAAACATTCAGGAGGTAATTACCCCTATAAAATTATGCTGGGTTTTTCTTATGACAAAATTTCCTCAGTTCTACCCACTTCCGAGATATCACCCATTAAAGATGCTTAGTTTTTCCTAAATTTATTTCCTTGCTACTCTTAAAACTCGTCCCACAGATGCGTGTCTGACTAATATTGGAGTTTTATAGCAGCAACTTTTCTTGTAGCTTGTTTCTGTATTAATAAATTTTATCCAGAATATCTTTTTCGATTGTTAAAATTCCGGGTACGACCATTGTTATTTCAATTTATTCGTTAACTTGAATACGTGCAATTAAAGTATGATGAGGTTGTCATAAAAAATAATATACAATTTTGTCCACGACTAATTGATAATTTCAACATTTTACGTGTGCTTCTTCAAGTAGAATGACGTACAATATTTACCAGTGAATAATAGGTGTGGATAATGAAAAGGTCACATGACACATAATTATATTGAAGATTATTTATACAAACGACACAATATATTGAATGAAAATTTTCACCGCAATTCGGATTCGAACCCACGCCTAAAATTCCGCGCTTTACCAAGTCAGAGTCGTAAACCATCAGTCTATGAAGACTTTATATATATGATAGTATCAAGATGTTGTATATATAGGTGTAGATCGTTTTATATGCAGTTTTTTGTCTAGTGTGTACGAGGTATGTCAAAAGCAAAAGTGACGTTTCAAATAATTTATTGCTAATTGCAAGAATTTCAATAACTATACTGGTGTTTGATTGGTATACTAGAAAATTTAATATGGAAAGTGAATCAGATAGTGAATTGAATACTTATTAAATATATAATTTGTTCAATAACATAAGAAGTATTGGGCTCAACAAATGAAATAAACTATAGTGTTTTAGTTTGACAAAAAAATTTATAGATACCTAAACAGGTAATTCATAGTCGTGAACAAAATATAGTATTCTACTGGCATATAATGGCTATTATTCACTCAGATGTTTATGCCACTCGCCTGCGGCTCACGACATAAACGCACCTTCATCATTATATGTATAAAGCAACATTATTTGAAAATAGATAAAATATAACATTCACAACAGAATATAAAAAAAAATACTGACTATACTGTAAGAGTCTTAAAGAACATAAGTTTCATTCCTACTCTTTTGACCCTCTTCAAAGTTTGAAGCAATCAGACTTTAAGAAGATTAGAATTTGCAGAAGATTGTTATAAATAAATAATATATTATATATTCTGTAGAATTGAACTATTAATAATATAAATACACAATAAGCAATATAACTTGATATTTTAACAAGGCGCACAGTGGTTCAACAACAATTAACTATCTATCTACGTGAACGACTGACTGGACTTGCTAAGGTGACCAGAAGTACATCTATTTGTACCATTGGCAGCGGCTAACAAAGATAATGAATTTTTGAAGAATATCATATGATGCTAAACCTGGAGAATGTTACAGTAAGTCTTCGCCACTCCACTTCAGCTGATCAGAACGATTGTTTTTATTAAATAGAAAACATATTCAACTTTATAAATACTATAAATTATGAGAAGTCAAAAAGTTTCACGGTCTTGAGCGAAAAAAAAATAAAAAAAGCATGCGGGTGGGTCAAAAATGGAACGATGGCGCTTCTAGTGTTAACAGAAAATAAAAAATGCGTAATAACTATACATATTTATTATTAAATATCAACGGAAATTAAAATTCATTCCTCGAGTGATAAATAAATCTAAAATGAATATTTTAATCCTCACAAAGCACGGCAGTTATTGGAATCCGAGTTGGAATCTGTTGCCATCTTTTTTATGGAATGAGGGAGTCAATTGGAATGTTGGTTACAAACAAAGTGTGTTGCCACTTATTCATCTAGTTTGTATAATGATCGAACATTTATTTCAATTTTTCTATTTTCATACTACTTCTATCAAAAATTGTATCCACTTGATATTGGAATAATTAATTTATTCATATTAATCAATACCGCTTTCGGCATCTGCCTTTCGCTCTAGCTCAGCTGATAGTCTTCATATTGAAGCTAATGAGCCACCCCATTCGACGAACTCTACTCTTCTCATATGCTGCCTCAGTATTTTCCAATCCTCTCAATCCTGTTCACTCGCTTTTCATTTCAACGACTAATCTCCCTACTAACCCTTGAACAATTATAAAATCTATTCTCCAATTACTCACTCCTTTCCTCAAAGATACTGACCTTTCTCTGACCTCCCCGCTCCCTCTACCTTCTTCTTCTCCTTGGACCAAAAATATCCCTATAATCGATACCTCACTTACCATTTATAATAAGCATGAATCTCCTACTGCACTTACAAAAAAAGCATTCCTAGAATCATTACAAAAAAACCTTATGATTTAATACTTTACACAGATGCTTCCAAAACTGACTCCGGTGTTGGTTGTGCAGTTTTCACTAAGCATGAACTCATAAGCTCCTTCACTCTACCTTCACTGTCTTATTAATAAAAATTTCTTACTCCGCCCTTACTCTTAGATTAGTCAGAGACTAGTTACTCTGAGACTAGCGTCGGTTTAAAGAAGTAATACAATTGCAATTAATAAACTCCGAAAGGGCCGGTTTTACAAGAGAGATTTATACTAGGTATAGTTATTCTGGGTATAAAGTTATACCAGAATTTATACCTAGTTTAAAACTGGTTGGTTTTACGATGCTTTTTTACACCGGTATAGCAGGACGAATATTCTCTGCTTCTTCCAATCCTTCCATCATTCTTATATCATTCGAATAATAATATCTTCCTTCCATCGCAAAATAATTACTACTCACTGAACCAACACAAATACTTGGTAAATATACATAATTAATAATAATAAACTGAATAATAATATAAACTGATAATACAAAAACGACAAACTGAATTTCGAATTACGATGTGACAACATATTTATACCACAATTGACAGTTCAACAAAACTAAAATTATATAAGTCGAAGGTTATTCCGAGCTTAAACTACCTATTTCCTTAGATTAAAATTACTACCAAAGTTAGTCCCAGACTAACCTCGGAGTAGCCTATTCCTTGTCCTTGTCCTTGTGTAAGATTAATATTCACTTTTCTTAAATAATAATTGACCGTAAACAACAAAGTACAGACCTGTCGAGAACTGTAAGAGTGACAGTAGAAAAAGTCGTAAGACTTATTGCCGCTACGAAAGTAACGCCTTCATAGTATTTTAAACTCTCGATTGATAGGTTGAGCTTGCGCGTAATCTAAACATCAACCAATCAAATTTTTGTAAGTAAAAGATTAGGGTTAACGTTTGTAATACATTGAAACGGTTCATTATTGTGATATTTTGATTAGGATTAATCACAGACCTGCCTTTTTTTCCATTTCTTCCTACGTAATGTGTTAGAAAGACATTAACAATCGATGACGCACACCAAGAAGGGTATTATTTCAACCATACCTTTCTTGGTGTGCGTCATCGATTGTGACGTATATCCGGGTTTTCGGCATGTCGTTTATTTTATTTGCTATCTTGACATATAGCTAACCTAAAATTTGATAAATAAAATCATCAGGATCGTATTCAGCCAAATTCGAAAAGGCTATGAACTCAATAATTACCAGCATCTTTTTCTAACTGAAAATATTTCAGAACTTTCAAAATGCTGATGTTTTTTCGTGTATCTAGGCATATTTTTGTATTATTTAGATAAATAAAACAATAATATTAATATTCACTTCAAATAAATAATAATTGACCGTAAGCAAGAAAGTACACACCTGACAAGAACTGCCAGTGTGACAGTAGAAAAAGACGTAAGACACATTGCCGCTACTAAAGTAACGCCTTCATAGTATTTTGAGCTCCCGATTGATAGGTTGCGCTAGCGCGTAATCTAAACATCAACCAATCAAATTTTTGTAAGTCAAAGATTAGGGTTAACGTTTGTAAAACATTCAAACGGTTCGTTATTGTGATATTTTGATTATGATTAATCACAGACCTGCCTTTTTTTCCATTTCTTCCTACGCAATGTGATAGAAGGAGATTAACAATCGATGACGAACACCAAGAAGGATATTATTTCAACCATAAATAGCGTATCAAACTGATGGTTTAAGCGTAGAATAAAGTTAGTCTTAGGTTACTCCGTGCTTATTAACAAGACCGTCAGTGTGTAGCGTTCACATAGGCGAGCTTCAAAGCATTTTTCAAGCTTTCAAAAGCATCTTCCCAAACCGACAAAAATATTGCAATGAGCACTGTTTCCCTTTCCTCCATTCAGTCAATCAAGTCAATCTTCACTGACCATCCAATTGTCCTGAACATACACGACATCTATCAAATTCTCGTTGCTCAAGATATAACAGTCTCTCTCATCTGGGTTCCATCTCACATCGGAATTGATGGTAACGAAAATGCGGACCGCCACGCGAAAGAAGCTACCACTAATAACAACCCAACACACATTGTCCAGCTCGCAACCGACCTAAAGATCCACTTCACAAGATTCTTGCCGACACCTGTGGCGCAATAGCACTTCACGATATCCATCCATCCAGTTCTCCTCTCCGGGGTTGGTAAATTGCGCACAGCGGTCAGTTTGTAGCCAGGTATACCCAAAATGTTCCTTTTTCATAGGTAAATTGCGCACAAGTGACCCTAAAGAGGGTCTAGGTAAATGGCATACAACTTTCTACCGATTCCACGAATTTTAAAAGTTACCAGAGATTCAAAGGATTATTAATGACTTTACGATAACAATTTGAGGCGTAGGTACATAGATCAGTTTAGTTTTTGCATTTACACTTTGATCAACTGGTTTGGGCCTGGATTTTCTTGTTTTTTTTACCTATACAGAGACTTAATCCCCTGGCTGCAACTACCTGATGAACCCTTCCCATATTTGGGAAACTTCTTGAACGCTGTGCGCAATTTACCTACGCTCCTCCGCTCTCCCTTAACTTCTTAACACGGAAAGAGGCTACTATAATCAGAAGAATCCGAATCAGCCCTACCAAACTCACACACGGATATCTGATGTCTTCAGGAAATCGTCCCGTTTGCCATAGCTGTAATGATATTGTGACCGTTAAGTACATACTGACGGACTGCAAAAAAATTTCTGCTACATATCATTAATTTGACCTAAAGCATAACTGAAATCAAGAAAGTCTTACAGTTCCTGAAAGCTACTAATCTATACCATAATTTAAAACGTGTTATGATTATATGTAAATATTTGTATTTATTTTTACTGTGCCAATGACCAGCGCTGTCGAGGCACGTTAAGCTAAAATGAAAAAATTTATACCGTTTAGAGAAAGACATACCAATGAGACAACATACAATCAATCTCCGTTGTATACAACATTTAACTCAAAGCTATATCCCTCTTCAATGTTGAGGTCAATGTTCAAATCAACACATTGATGGATGAATCATACTTTAAATTTTATATTGTTTATACGAAGTCAGTTTAATTTGAGCAATAAAAAAATCAAATGACTGCGTGGTTGGCTATTTTAAGTGGTCCTTTAAATTTTTTGATTCTTGTCCAACTGAGATCATACAAACTATATACGGAAATTTTTGTTTTGAAAAAAAACATTTCATCTTTTCTTTGACTTCCTCACTTCACACTTTGGGTAGGTGGGCACGCAGACAACCGTTGTTATTTAAATTGTAATTATTTCAACTTCAATAAAAAAACATTTTTTCAATCCTTTGACCACCCTTCACAAACAATCCCTATTTACATCAAACAACCCTCATCAACGAATATACAAAATAGTCTCCTAAAATTATACACCCGCTGAGCAATCACCCTTTTTGCCTATCTATGTACGAAGATTAGGATTATCCTGGTATTGTCCCCGAGGAGTATTCCACCTGACGCAAAGTAGACGGAGCATCTGGTACAAATACAGATAACCTACCCAACGCTATAATCGAGGCTATAATGGAAGGTCGTAATTACATATATTATTATTCCAACACCTATACGAGATTAAATCCCGCCGAACGGGCTTAGGCGAATAGGATTTATACAGGTAACACAATTCTTAGTCGATTGTGTCAAAAAATTACGTTTTATGGTTTAGATATTTGGACTAAAGTTCGTCTCAAAGGAGTTGATAGCACAGAGCGCCTATGATAAACGGAAAACGAAGGACAGGTGTCTCAAAAAAATTTACCTAGACTAAGAAGAAAGAAATCGTGACCAGGCCACCCGGTAATTGGTCAAATAACAATAGGTAATGAGATACAAATGAAGCATACGCAGCAGCACTACAGGCCTATCTGGCCCTCGGCTTCGAGATCTTTCACTCTCTCTTTCCATTTCCTTCTGTTCCTCGCCTCGTTTTTTCAGTCCCTAACTCCCACTGTTCTCAGACCTCTTCCAACCATTTTTACCTTGGTCTTCCTATTCTCTTTTTACCACTCGTTTTACCCATCTTCCATCACTCTACCTATATGTCCCAACTAGCTCTATCCGTGCTTTAATTATATGAGTTATACTTAGGTGCTTATATTAATTCTGAGAGTTCTTTGTTTGTTCTGCTTCTGCAGATTCCATCTTCCTTAATTCCACCATAAATCTTTCTGAGCATTTTACGTTCCCATATCTCTAATTTATTCTTCTCTTTTTTGTTCATTGTCCAAGTTTCACAAGCGTAACTGACGGTCTTATTATTGTTTGGTACATTCTTATTTTAGCTGTTCGTGATATGTATTTTGATTTTAACATCTTTGATACCATTCCTGCTGCTTCACTGCCTTTTGTTAACCTTTCTTCTATTTCCCTTTCTTCGTCTCCTTTATTTGTGATAGTGACTCCCAAATATCCGATTTGTTCCACTTTTTCTATTCTGTAGCTATTATTTCCATCACAATTTAAAAAAAAAAGTTCTTTCCTGGATCTTGCCATAAGTACTATGTCGTCTGCATATGCCTAGATGTTTATTCCCATAAAAGAAACCTCTGGTTTTTATGCCAGTTTCTCCTAGTATAATCTCTTGAACTAGGTTAAAGAGGGTTGTGGATAATGGGTCTCCCCTTCTCACACCTTTTTTTGATTCTATAACCTTTATTTCCTCAATTTTTTTTTTACAATTTGTGAATAACCACCAGCTATTTACATTAATTTTTTAACTAAAATGATCAATAGAGCGCGGCAACTGCCGTTTCGCCGATGTCCTAGCTCAGCTGGTTGTTTCCACATCTTCAACTTCCCTTGTAGTGACGGCTCCTTGCCCTTCAGCATTATCCGTAATTTTGTTGTGAATGATCTACAATCGATCCGTCCGAACTAAAAAGCTTGCATTCCCTTAGAGTTTTTGTTGTTATGCCTCCCACACCTTTCTCTATCTTGAATTGGTTAGAAGTACTGTTACTTTGCTCTCGGTTTTCCGTATGGTCAGGTTTAGGGTTTATTTATGATTTTTGCTTAACGTTTATCATGAATATTATAATGAAAATACAAAGTAATTGTGCACCAAGATTTAAATACACACATATTCCTGTGAAGAATAAAAAAATTGTAACAAATAATTGCAGGTGAACATTACTTTAACTATAATATATACCGCATTATTGAATAAATTCTTCATCAGAAACATCTGAATAATCGTCTTGTTCCAAGTTAATAATTAACGGTTCGATCTCTGTACTTTCGACGATTAAGTCGTCAAGATCCAACATTTTCCCCTCCTCAGCTATAACATGTTTTATAGCGCTTTGCCAGTTTTCGGCAGTCACATTCGCCAATGGATTTATCCAAGTTTAAAAGTTTTGTTGTTCCTGACAACATAACCCTTGACTTGTGCCCATATAAGCTCTTTTGGATTCAGCTCACAAAAGTAAGGTTGTGAGCGATGCCATCTCATCGATTTTTTAAACTTTGACTCACACTGTCTAGTAATTTGTAAAAGTTCTTTTTTCACCATTGTATCATCGAAATATAGAGCTCTACACTGCAACCACGCAATTGTCGCCGCTTTTTTCCATGGACTTGGGGGAAGCTTCTCTACTAATCGAGAATGATAGTTGGCGTTATCCATTGCAATAACTGAATTCTGGGGAAGGTATTCGATCATTATTTGTTGGAAATATTCTTCAAAAACGTCAACCGTCATTTACTCGTGGTAGTCTTTGCTTGAATTAGATTGAAATTCCAATAATCTTTGATCCATAAATCCGTTTTCACTACCTATATGGGCTATAATAAGTCTGCGTCCCTTTCCAGATGGAAGTCTTAATCCTGTTGACGAACCCTACATGAAAGCTTGTCGGGAATTCAGTATATTCTTATCTTGCCAGACTTAAGATACGGTGTGTCCTTTATTTAGCCAGGTTTCATCCAAATAGAAAATATTCTTACGTTCGTTGCGATATTTTCGGATTGACCTGAAGTTTTCTCATCTCCAACAAACAATATCCGACCTATCAATAAGGAAAGATTTTCTGTTCTGTTTTTCCCACCGAAAGTTCATTCCATGAAGAATTCTCCATAATCTAGTTCTTGATAGTTGTGGCAGATTTTCGTCATTCTGGGTAGCTTGCACAATCTTGTCCGATGTTGGTATTTCTTTTCTGAAATACATACCAAGCACTATTATTCTTCGAACACTGTTTTTAACATCAATTTCTAATGGTTTCTTCCCCGGGTGAGGAATAGGTTCACCGAGGCTCCGGAATTTTTTCTAACGTAAAAATCTATGAATCGTTTATTCTTCTACCCCTAACATATTGGCACATTTCGTGATTATGTCGCGAACAGAACTTGTGGGGTTTTGGTACACAAGAGCATCATAAACTTTCAGGATTAATGTTTTTCCCCGCAAAGGATATGCACTTTGCTAACTCGTTAGTTGCCGAATACTAACTACTCCAAATTTTATTCTATACAGGTACTTAGATTTAAACATTAAAAGGAAATTGGGTTGTACCTGTATAGGTTAGGGGGCACGGAGTTCCGTCACGCCTATGGTTTACAGCTATTTTATTGTCTGAGCCCCCGATCCGTGCTATCAACTCCATTGAGACAGACTTTAAATCTTTAAAAGGTATTGAATAATTCATGGTTATAGTTCTTTTCAAGATCTAAGAAAGTGACCTGACCGGAGATGGGATAATGACATGCAATAAAGCCATGAAAGTATTAGCCGTGGCAGGGTCGTATTTATTTTGTTGGCGAATAATGAATTATTACATGAAAACTCTATAAGACTTTTTGGTTATTCTTATTATAAATTTACTTAGTACTTTTTCTTTTTCATCAGACCATATCTGCGGCTCTGCATGCGATCAATTATATTTTTTGGACGTAAGGCCATATAAATTCTTTAGTGAGTATTTTAGGTAAATGATCTGGGGTACCACAAGGACCTTTGCTGTTTATTTCATACATACATGACTTACCTTCTTATATTGACATAGCAGTTAGTTTTATACACTGAGTTATTCATAAAATGCAACAAAGGGATTCCTGAACAAAGCTGTCAAACGCGAGCTAACTTTCTTACCAAATAGTGTCCATAAAAAATAATATCTGATTCGAAAAGGTCGGTGAAAAAATAAGTTCAACTGTACTTTTAATTTATTTAAATTCGTTAAGGCTCAATAAAAAAAATACATTATCCCGACGTATACTTTGGCAAGTTTATCTGAAACCGTGAGAGGAATGCAGTCGAAAACATTCGACATGCCACGTTTAACTATGAAAAAGTTGAAGTACTGATTATGTAGTGATAATAATCATAAATGGGTCTTTTTATTATTAACAATATTAAAAATATGATTGAACATTAATTCTATAATGTGCTTGTTTCCTTGGATTTATTCTATTAACATTATTTTCCAATTCATGAATATTAAAAGAGAGCACTTTTCCAAATTTGTTATGGGCTTCTTAAAGCTCTGGCAACGTTGTACGAAAACCATAATGACCACACCCTCCGATTACATAATTGGTGATTTTTATCGACCAGCTGACTTCTTATTGGCAAGCGCGTGCGTATGTTCTTCCCTCTCACTTCGTCAATTGACTGATATTGATTTATTCAGTGGCGTAGGTATTGTCAGTTACCTTTGTAATTTCAGTTTTACTTGGTAAAATAGGTACCGTACGCCATTTGTACGTTTGACAGACATACGCCATGTTTTTCCTCGCCTCTAACCGATCCCGCGTAGCTCCAGATAAACTTGCCAAACTATAACTAGGGCAGAGCTAGCCTAGCTGTTGAAATACACGAACTAAGTAGAAAAAAGACAACAACAGATCCTTGAAGAAATTTTAGAATATGTCAATAGATCGAAACTTATTATAAATCAACATAGGAAACTGATAAATAGTATGCTTTTAGGTGTATGGGGGGGTAGTACGCTGGGAACGCTAGTGCGTTGTGTGACGCACGAAATGTGAATCGAAATGCATTAGTATTGGTCGGGTATGTCGTTCTGACATGACACCCAACGTCGCATGGCCATGTGTCGTTAATCCACGTCATACCCGACCAGTGCTAATGTCTTTTTTTCATTTCACGCGCACGATTTATGTGTCGTGCGTCACACAATGAGGAGCGTTCCCAACATACTACTTCGCCCCTCCATACTTTTCAACAAAGCGGATTGTGAATCAAACACAAGACGTCCATGTTGATTTAAAATTCGCTTTGATCACCTACTTACAAATATTCTAAAATTTCTTCAAAATGTTATGTATGTATATTGGGGTGATATTCACTGAGATCTATAAGATCCATTTCACCCCTTTTTTCTACTTAGTTCCTGTGCTTCAACAGCTAAACTAGCTCTGTCCTGGTTATGTCGGGATTATGTATTATTTTTAATAAACCTGATCAAATTTCATCAGAGCATACTATTTGTTAGTTTCCGCAGCCCCCCAAACAAAGCAGATTGTAAATCAAACGTAGGACGCCCATGTACATGTACAATCCGCTTAGATCATCTACTTATGTAGACTTCCTCTCCTATTAAAGTGATGATTCCTAGAATTCCTAGAATCTACATTCGCATAGTTCAACTGATCTGAGTTTTTTTAGATCTGGTCAAATGCAGTCTTATCATGTATGTATGTATGTGTGATTTTTGGGGTGATATTCACTGAGACCTAAAAGATCTATTGTGCCCCCTTACTTCTACTCAGTTTCTGAGGAGAGTCTCAGAAACTAGTAGTTCCTTTAGTCATATTTCCCGGAGGAATTTTAGGATGTCTGCAGGCTTCAACTTAGGCAAATGTTCCTCTTCTATCCAGTAATCTCCCAGGTGCTGGGCTCTAGGATTCTGGAGTGCTGTGCAGTTGGAAAGTGTGTGGATGGAGGTTTCTTCTTCCATTCCACAAAATCTGCATTCTTCTTCCTCCACTATTTTGAGCTTTTTCAGGTGCCCATTCAGGCGACAATGTCCCGTTAGGATCCCTGTCAAAACTCTTAGCGCAGTTTTACTTTGACATGCATTCTTTTGATTTCAACAGGTTGTAGTCACCCAGAAGAGTCTTTGATTGTATAAGCCCTACTAGATCTTTCCAATGGCCAGATCTTTTCTTTTTCTCGGCTTTACTTATTTCTTCCAATATTACATTGGGGCTGATTCCGCAAAAGGGTTCGGGCCCCGAGAAAGGTATTTCAGTCCCCCTCTTTGCTAGTTCATCTGCTATTTCATTTCCTTCTATTCCAGTGTGTCCTGGAATCCATAGTAAGGTGACTATGTTGTTCTCGCCTAGTTCATTGAGTTTGTCTAGGCATTCCCACACCATTTTGGAACTGATTACACAAGAGCTCAGTGCCTTAATGGCTGCTTGACTATCCGACATTATGATAATCCTTTGTCTTCTGTATCCTTTATCAATATTGAACTGGGCGCACTTTCTTATGGCGTGGATTTCCGCTTGAAAGATACTTGGGGTTTTCCCAAGCTTTCAGTGTGTTTGGTTCCTGGCCCGAACACTCCTATCCCAGTTCCTTCTATTGCTTTTGAGCCGTCTGTGTACCATTGAATGGCATTCTTTCCAAGTCTGGTAATGGTATTTGGATCCCATTCCTTCTTGTTGCTCATTTCCGTAACGAATTTCTTTGAAAAGTTATATTTTTTCATCATACCGTCTTGTGGCATGTCCCAGGTTGTCTGATTTCTAAGAAGTCTTATCATGCGGGTCATACGATTCATCAAAGACATACTCACCGTTTTTGTTTTCTTTTATTGCGTTTAATCATAACTTCCAAATAAAATCCGTAAGATGAATAAGACAGACTTATGCAATTTTGACGGGAGAAAAAAGGATATGTATTTAGTTTTCAGCGATTCTAAAAAATCTTTCACCAGCGAAGTTTTTATTTAAATGTCAGTTTTGTGACTTTGACAGTCGAAAGTGACAATATGAATAATAAGAAGCAATTTTCCGGTTTTTTACATCCTCAAGCAAAAAAATGATGCTTAATTATTCCGAGAATGAATGAAAAAGTGGAAATTCGTCAACCAGTGTGCAGAAAACATCAACCATCATTATTTTCTCCGGGTATATTTTTAATCTCACATTTTGATATACAGCATGGGAAATCTGCTTTGGAACCTAGGTACGAATTACACAA
>CAJUYI010001253.1:61008-71349 GCA_910591695.1 Galerucella pusilla
GAAGTTAGAATAAGCTGTTTCATATGCTGCTTTTGACTTACTTGGCATCAAATTTGCTACAACAGCTTAGTGCAAAAATTCGTTCATTTTGCAACTAGTTGTATAAATAGCTATTGGGACACTCAATACCACAATTTTATCAGTTGATTGAAATAATCTATTTCATTTTGAAAACTATAGAATAATCCTCAATATTTATCAATTGAGAAGATTTATTTTAAACACGAAACCATTAATTTGACTGAAATTATCTACGAAATTGAGTCTTTCCGTTGAGTGAAAAATATTTTCCACTCAACGGTCTTTCAAGAAGAATCAAAGGATAATGACTATCTCTGGTGAACAATTATTCCCAACAAAAAATAAATAAATGAAAGTACAAAGCGAGAAATGTTAAGCATATATCCGTACCCAATCATTTCGGAATCTCTCTGTATAAATACGAAACTGTTTCTTTCCCCGCAGGGAATACTTACGTGTCGAACAGTCATTTTCAAAGGAATGTTCTTTAAATAAATAACAAAACGGAATAACATGAATGTATCAAGAACGCCCTTCATGAAGTGCTGAAATCGATCTATCTTAATAAAACGTTGAAGCAACTTCCTTGCCGCACAAATTTTTTTACAAGCGATTTTCGACACCATAAGAAATATGGATACGTCCAAAAATTGTTGTATCTATCTGTAGGCAACTCCGTCATCATCATCATCATAATCATAAACCTTAATATACCCGAAGGTGTTAAGGTGTTTTGTCCATACAAGGTTTGTACTTAAGTATTTCAGTCGTTTTTATACACAAATTTCGCCCAGCTTCTTCTATTTCGTGCAAGTTCTTTCCCTTCCTTCCAGCTCTTGTTACTTTTTCCCAGGATACCAGCTATCACATCATCCCATTTCCTTCTAGGCCTGCCTCTAGATCTTCTATTTTTTGGTTTGGTTTGCCATATCAACTTGACTTGTCTCGAGTTATCCATTCTTACCATATGTCCAAACCACTTCAGTTGTTGTCGTTCTATACTGTTTATGATCGGCTCGACCTCCAATTCCTTTCTAATAACTTCATTTCTCACTCGGTCTTTTTTTGTGATGCCCTTTATGCCCCTTAGAAATTTCATTTCTATGGCTTGTATTTTGCTCTTCTGTTGTTCCGTGAGTACCCAGCTTTCACAACCATAGATTAGGATCGGTTTGAATATGGTTTTGTAGACTATCAGCTTTGTTTTCGTCGACACTTCTTTCTTCCTTACAAGCGTGTTACTTAATGAATAGTACAACTTGGTTGCGCTTTCTATCCTGTTGTTAATTTCCGCTTCGTTCTTCCCGTCTTTGTTTATCAAGACACCTAGATACTTGAAGTTATCCGTTTGTTCTAATTCTTTATCGCTTAAACTAACAACTATTTGGACTTCGTTTCTACCGATCACCATTATTTTTGTTTTATTCGCATTAATTTTTAGGTTGTATTTCTTCAGTGCTTCATACCATAGATTTAAATTGTTTTGCAGGTCCGTTTGATTCTTGGCACATATCATTAGATCGTCTGCGAAGGCACATTCTGTTATGTAGGTTGGTTCCAGATTTCTGTAGCCCACCAGAAGTTTCTTTGCTTTTGCTTTAACTTCCTTCATTACATCGTCTAGTATAAGGTTAAATAAGGTGGTGCTTAGAACTCCTCCCTGTCTTAAACCTTCCCTAGTTAGAAACTGCTCAGATTCGGCATTATTTGTTCTTATGTAGTTTCTGGTGCATTGGCATAAGCTGGCTATGCTGCTCCTTAGTTCTTCGTTGACCCCTCTGTTTCTTAAACTGTTCCATACCGTCGTCCTTGAGATACTGTCGAAACCTTTTTCCAAATCTATGAATGCTACATACATATTACTATTATGAAACTTCTCAATCATTTGTTTTATGGTAAATATGTGGTCTTGTACTCCTCTTCCTTTTCTAAATCCGCTCTGTGAGTCTTCCAGCTGATGTTCAATTTTGGTTTTTAATTTACAGTCTAACAATTTTTCGTATACTTTTGACACAATGCTTAATAATGTAATACCTCTATAATTGTTAGAGTCTCTATTGTTACCTTTTTTGTGTAGAGGCAGTATTATTCCTATCTCCCAATCTTTAGGAATTCGGGTGTTCCTTTGCAGCTTTATTGATTAGAATTGTTAACACTTCAAAGCCTGTGTGTCCCAAGTTGTGCAGCATTTCTTTTGTTATTTGGTCATGACCTGCAGCTTTACCTCTTTTCAACATTTTTATTGCTGCTTTCACATCTCCTATTTCGAACTGTACATATTCACATTGCTCTAGTTCTGCTTCTGAGATTTCTGTTTCTTCTACCATGTTCGTTCGTTATACAGTCAGTATGTCTTCGAAATGTTGTTTCCACCTTTCCATTATTTCCTTTGTCTCTGTCAACAGTTTGCCATCTCTGGATAGAAGATACTTATGTATTTTTCGTATTTCTTCCTTTCCTGATTGTTTTTAGTGTTTTGTAGAAAAGCTTTTGGTTGCCATGTTTGTCTTCTTCCAATTTCTCTCCAAATTTCTCCCAGGATGTTTGCTTTGCTTCCTTAACCATCTCTTTCACCTTTTTTCTTTGTAGGCAACTCCAAATATTACAAAATAAATATTTTTGTAATCCTTGGCATCTCTGTATACCAATATTGGATCAATAAATATTCAAGGTTGATATAATATTCAACTTCGATTTATTTCAAAATAAACATGCAATGAATAATATGAGTCTAATGTATACTTTTCATAAATAGGTTTACATAATCGACAAACTAGTTACATCCGGTCGATTCAAAGCGGCTATGATTCAGTAGTGATACCGAAAAATGATTGAATTTTTATGTTTACCAAAGTTGAAACAAAAAATTTTTGTTTGTATATATTTTTACGATCGTTTTCGTGGCACTTAAATAACTCGAGATACAAATTTATCTACTTAACTTTACAGTTTATATTTTTTGAATGATTTATGTAGGTATCGATCCATCATAATCTTAATACTAATCGATTGTTTTCTTTTAAAATATACACACTTAAGTATATTTAAAATTAGTTTATATATACAATATAAGTGTATGGAAAACTGACGTTGATTTGGAAAAGGTTCTCAATGATAAAAATAAAAACAAATCTACTAAAGGAGTGTATTTAACTTGAGCGTCAAGGGTTTACAGTGGATGATTTTCATGTCTGAACATCAGTGAAGCCTTAAGACGCGTCCACATTATGCCGCTGTTTGTCAATTGGCAAAGCCAATTCGATGTAGACAAGACCGTTGGCACATGCCAATAAGCAAGCCGTGTGCCAATGAAAATCGCTGAAGTGTCAGTCTATTTCATAGGAAGTCAAAGAGAGCGGAGAGTGGGGACGTACGTACCAACAACGGGCTTAACGCGACTTTAGTTGTGATTCAGTTAGCCACATGCTTTCAAATAGATTGGACGAACGGAAATGTTAATAATTTGACAAATCTATACTTCCTGTTCTGTGAACATTGTGGGACTAACCTAAATGAATGCCAACACATATGTAGATGTTTTTACACTCACTTGCTTTGCCAACGGCAAATCGCGGCATAGTATAGACGAGTCTGTAGCAATGTAAGTTTAATTGAGGAAAGGTTTTCAATATTTTAAAAATTGGAAAAAAACATCGAGAAGGATATATAGATTATACAGTTTTAAGCCTCTAGGGCTTGCTGTGAAATATTTCTCAAGTCCGATAATCAGTTAAGCCCTACAAAGCTGTTTGATGAAGAATAACACGGATTCTGGGTTAGGTTTGTTTGAAAAATGTTGGCAAAAAGCATGCCTAAAAGTTGTGAATTAGGCGTTCAAGAGTTATCCATTAATTCTTTGTCAAGATGAAGATCAATGAAACTTTACAAAGCATTGTGAAGAAAACCAACTTTGATTCGAAAACGGTTTGCATGAACAAAAATGGAAAAAAAGAAGCATCGAGAAGGATGTTTAATTAAGTTTGAGTCTCAGGGTTTTGCTGTCAATTATGTTTCAAGATGAAGATCGGTGAAACCCTACAAAGCAGTGAAAGGAAAACTAACGTTGATTTGGAAAAGGTCTTTAAAAAAAAAGTAGCGAGATGGAGTTATCTAAGTTTAGTCCTCAAGGGCTGGCTATGAATGATTTTTCAAGCCTTAAGATCAGTCAAACCCTTCACAGCAATATAATAAAGACTAACGTTGATTAGGAATTAGTTTTCCTTCATCAAAATTGGAAAAAGTCATCAACAAAGTATATATATTGTCATGATATATATATTATTCAAGAAAAAAAATATAGAATTAGTTTTTTACCATTTAAAATTTTCAATTAATTACCTAAAAGGTTTGGTTTGTTAAATGTCTGTTTAAGTTTGAAGAAGTTTGAAAATTAGAATTGTTACAATTGTTTTATATAGTTTATAAAAAAAAAATGTGGTGTAAAATACATTGAAATTTTTAAGTATTTCATATTTGATAATCATTTATACGTTAATTGATACTTACATCATTTTAACACAGACATAGTGATAATAATTAATAAAATTTCATTTTAAATTAAAATAGGAAAAATTTCAATGTTTTTGTTTATATTTCAAAAAATATGAGAGATGTAAAAATTATTCATTTGCCAAAAGTGACAAAAAATTGGTTGGTTACGAAAAAAAAAAAAAAAAAATTGTTTAGGGTTTTGAAAGAAGTCAATTTTGAAAGAAAGTAAAAAAGTCAGAAAGAAAATTTTCTAATTAGAAATAACAGTAGAAATTAAAAGGAAAAAGAAGAGATTTGTGTTAACAAATCAATAAAATTTGAAAAAAAAATAAAATAAAAATTGTATAGATGCAGAAGAGATTTGTGTGAACAGATCAATGGAATTTAGAAAAATTTAAATGGTAATTTGGAAGATATGAGTGTATTTGGTTGGACGATGAAGAAGTTAACATTTTGAACAATTTATTGGATTTAAAAGTTTTTTCTTTCGGACTATAGTAAGAATTGAATTTATATATTGCTAAATTGTCAAAAGTTCATTATATATAGTTAATATATTTCTGTTTTCTTTTGGGTATGAACTTGCTCCTTTAAAAAAAAAAGTTATAACAAAATAAATATAAAAACAAAATAAGTAAAAGTATTTTTTTTATATGTGGTGATTCAAATAATAATTTTTATAATTCACTACATATAAAATAATTGGCGCCCAACGTGGGGCGAGAAATACTTAAAAGGAAACAGTTTATATTATTTGAATTTTGAAAATTATAATTTTTGTATTGTTTACCGTAAATAATTCATAAAAATTAATTCTATATATTAATTGAATATTATATTGTTTGAAGTCAAAATAATATTTGAACAGGTATAGAACATATAAATTTCTCATCTTATATTTTGGTACATATTATTCATTTTAAAATATAATTATAAAAGTAATAAATTAATTTGGATAAAATTTGATAACTATTGGAATTGGTTTGATCACATTAAGCTGAGTTTGAATAGTTAAATTAAAATTTTGAAACATTGAATATCTTTGAGAGGGATAATAGAATGGATTCAACAAGCAGAAGAATGGAACAGGATCAAGAAGAAAGAATACAACAGGAAGAAGATTTGGAAGAAAGGCCAGAAATAGAGGTACATCATTATGTAAAGGAAACAGAAACGGATAAGAATGCGTTAGCTTTCATCATACAAAAGATGGAAGAGATGAACAAAACTATGAAAGATAATCAAGAAGAAATGAAGAAAACAATGAAAGAAAATAAAGAAGAGCTTACAGGAGAAATCAATAAAATAAAAAAAGAAATCACGGAAAGTGTCGATAAGAAAATTGTGGAGATACAATTGGAAATAAAAAAAGATAAAAAAGAGGTAATGAAACAAATAGAAGATACTAGACAAGAGATGAAGATATCTCAACAAAAGATAGAAGAAAATATGAATAATAAAGTGAAAAATTTGATGGAAGATCAACAAATTATGGAAAAAGAGATAGTGGAAGTTAAAGAAAATTGTCAAACTATTAATGACCAGTTTCAAGAAATTAGAAATGTAACCGTTTCACAAGAAGTGAAAATAAGAAATTTGGTACAACAAGGTATAGAACAGGATGATAAAATCACTGGAATTGGAAAAGAAGTAGAAAATATCACAATAAAAATACAATCTGGAACAATACAAAATAGGATGTTGGTGGATCAAGGAGAATGGGATTTGAAGTTTTTTGGAGACAATAGAGTACATCCAATTGTATTTATACAGGAATTGGAGGAGAGATTGGAAGAAAATAAAGAAAAAAGGAAGTTTAAAAGTTATATTAGAAAATTATTGAAAGGAATGGCAATAACATGGTATCAAATAATAGAAGATCAATGTCAAAATTTTGAACAATTTAAAGGAAAATTTTTACAATATTACTGGGGAAATTCTATCCAGAATAAAGTACGAGAAACATTATATACTGGGAAATATCGAGAAGAATATGGTACTAGCAGAGAAATGTATGCTATGAAAAAAATTAGTTCTGCAAAATATTTGGAACCAAAATTAATAATGTCAGAAATTATACAATATGTGTCAAGGCATTTTGGTTATGAAGTTGAAGAATACGTGGGTATAAATAATATTAACAATGAAGAAAGATTTTTAGGATATCTTAGCAGAATTGACGATATTAAAGGTAGAAGATCTCAACAAAATAAAGTACAAGTGAATCAAAATGGGAGAGACCAAGGGCAAAATTTCAATAGAGATAATCCCTCCCAAAGAAAATTTGTTGATAGGGCAAATGATAAAAAATCATATAATAATAATTATCAAAATCATAATAAACATACAAATGATCAAATAACAAATAAACAGAATGAAAAGAAAAATGAATTTTATAGAAATAAACATGAAAATTCAAATAATATACAGGTAAATAATGTTAATCAAATAGAACAACTTATAGCAGAGGATGAAAATGAAATAGTTGTTTGTGCTGATATTGAACCAATTCCAACCAGATATCAGGATTTTCATTAAATAGCAGACTAAATGAAATCAATTATGTCCACCCAAAAGAATTTATTAGTATAGAACCAGAAATAGAAATTGATGATTTTTTTGAAGTTAGTTTACCGTACATACAAATTAAAATTAAAGATATTAATATGATAAGTTTATTAGATACGGGTGCTCAAATTTCTTTAGTGAATGAAAATATAATAAGGCAAAATATCGATATTTTTCGTGAAAATATTTCAAAAATAAAGAAAATTCAACTAATAACTGCTAATGGAAAAAAATTAGCGGAATTGAATCATATTTTGAATATAAATATTGAATTAAACAATCAATTGATTCCTATGAGTTTTGTTATTGTTCCAAATTTGACGACAGATGCTATATTGGGGGAAGATTTTCTCAATGGTGTTAAGGCTATCATTAATATAGGTAGTGGAGAACTACATGTAAATGATGAAATAATAAAAATAATCACATTAAATGGACAAGAATTCCAAAATGTGAATGAAGTTGGGCAAAAGTCTCAAAATATGAATGGGGAATTGAATATAAATGAAATATTCATAGAAAAGGGAAATGGGAAAACACAAGCCTTAAAAATTAGTGAGATTATCTGTCCAAGCGAATATAATGAATTTGTTTTCAAATTAATGAGTGAACATGAAAATCTTGTAAATTATGAATCAAGAATTGCTTTAACATATATTCATAAAATAGATGTTAATATAGATAAACCATTTATATGCAAAAGATATCCAATTCCATATAAATTTAAAGAAAAAGTTAAGCAAGAATTGATAAAAATGGAACAAAATAATATAATAGAAAAAGCTTATACTAATTATCTGAGTCCGTTAGTAGTTGTATTAAAAAAAGATGAGAGTATTAGGTTATGTTTAGATGCAAGAAAAATAAATGAAATATCAAAGAAACAATATGATAGTCCACAAAATATCGATGTTTTGATTACTAAGATTGGTAAGAATTCTATATTTTCAAAATTAGATTTGAAAAATTCATTTTGGTTAGTTCCTTTACATCCAGAATCGAGAAAATATACTGGGTTTAGTGTTGATGGACAAGTTTATCAATTTAAAGTAGTACCATTTGGTCTGCAATCGAGTTCGGCTGCATTAATTTGTGCATTAAGAAGTATTTTAGATTGTTATGAAGATTTTTGTATTTATTATGTTGATGATATATTAATTTTTTCAAATGATCCAGAAAAGCATAAAAAACATTTACAAATAATATTTGAAGCATTAGATATCAATGGTCTAAAGTTAAATTTTGAAAAGTGTGTATTTTTTCAAAATACTGTTAAATATCTGGGATATAAAATCACTGATAGAGGTGTGACTGTAGATTCTGAACGAATAAAGGAAATAAAAAATTTTCCAATTCCAAAGAATTTGAAAATGTTGAGAGGATTTTTGGGAATGCTGAATTATTACAAGAAGTTTGTACCAAATTTATCAGAAAAAGAGATTCCATTAATAGAATTATTGAGAAAAGATACAAAATGAAATGAGATATTCTGTAGGAGAAAAAGAAATGTTAGCTTTAGTTTTTGCATTACAAAAATTAGGTTATTGGCTTAGGGGTAATGAATGTATTATAGAAACAGATCATCAAGCATTATCTTTTTTAAAATGTAATAGATTTGCAAATAACAGAATTTATAGATGGTCATTATTGATCCAAGAGTTTACATGTAAAATTAGGTATATTGAAGGAAAAAAGAATATTTCTGCAGATTTATTTAGTAGGCAATATGATTTGAAGTTTAAACCAAATGAAGCAATAATATCACTTAATAAATTAAATAATATAACAGGTATTTTTTCGCTATTAGAAATCATGAAAAGTCAAAATCAATTCACGACCATAAAACAAATATTAAGAGAAAAAATCAGTTATAGAGGATATTATTTGAAAGGAGAAATATTAATAAAAAAAGTTCATAACCAAGAACTGTATGTAGTAGATGTAGATTTAGCTAATAAAATTTTGGAAAAATTACATATAAATTATGGTCATATTGGAATTAGAAAATTATGGCTAATGTTTAGAGAGAATTATTATGCTAAAAATGATGTGAATCTGTGTAAAAGGGTATGTATGATATGTGAAATTTGTGTTTTGGGAAAATATAAAAATTATAAGAACCAAAATACTGTGGAAAGCATAACAGTTAAAAAACCTTTAGAAATAATAGCAATTGATTACATCAATAATTTAATTGAAACAAATGAGGGCTATAAACATATTTTGGTTATTTATGATTTATTTTCAAAATTTGTACAACTTTATCCTACAAAAAGGTGTACAAAATGGACTACAATCAATGGTTTGAATGAATTTATAGGAAAATATGGAAAATGTAATAAAATTTTAACAGATAATGCAACATACTTTGTAAATGATGTTTTCCATGATTATTGGAAAAATAAAGATATACAAATTATACATACATCTATAAGACATCCGAATGCTAATCCAAGTGAAAGATTGATTGAAGAATGTATAAAATTTATTAGACTAACAATAGGTAACGATCATACCAAATGGATTGAATATTTACAGCATGTGGAAAAATTTATGAATGAAGTACCAAATACTACTACTGGTTATATACCGTTAACGGTATTAACTGGTAAAAATCCAGATAGACCTTGGCAATGTGAAAATGTAGATATTCAATTAATGTTAAATAAGGTTGCAGAAAAAATAAAAAAAATATACACAAAAATATAAGATGAGACAAAATAAAAGGATAAGAAAACATATTCGATTCAAAGAAAATGATTTAGTTATAGTAAAAGCACATAGAGTATCAAATACAATGAATAATAAATGTGCAAAATTCATATATCCATACAAAGGACCATATAAAATAGTTAAAGTTATTGGTAATAATACATATCTACTTGGTGATATTATTACTGGATTAGAAATAGGAAAATATCATATTGAATCATTATTTAAATTTGAACCAAAAAATAAATCAGGTTTAGAAAATGTTTAAAAAAAAAAAAAAAAAAATATTAATTTAAAATGAGAATAATTTATATCATGCATTGAATTTTATACATTTATTTTGAAATAATTTCGGAAATAAATGTATGGAGGGGATATGTCATGATATATATATTATTCAAGAAAAAAAATATAGAATTAGTTTTTTACCATTTAAAATTTTCAATTAATTACCTAAAAGGTTTGGTTTGTTAAATGTCTGTTTAAGTTTGAAGAAGTTTGAAAATTAGAATTGTTACAATTGTTTTATATAGTTTATAAAAAAAAAAA
>CAJUYI010001254.1:0-60899 GCA_910591695.1 Galerucella pusilla
TTTTATAGATGATCATGTTACACAAAATCCAAGCGGTATTGATAAATGAAATAAACTGGGTATAATTTCATGCGGGGGCGATAAACACACTAAATCATCATTTATCAGGGTTGGAATGTGATTATTTGAGAGGGTTACACCAAATGGTTCGACGAATCTGAAAAAAAAAACCGAAAATGAAAGCGGTAATAACACTATCAGTTCCAGCTTGTTATCGCCCTAATTCAACTTTGACGGACCCCAAGAAACTGATTTAAGCCGCCGGTATCGATCGTGAAGGAAATAAAGTGATTAAAAATGATTTTATTGAACTTTTGTTAGTTATTTTCAAGAAAAAACAGTTAATATAAATCAATCCTACCCGACTGCGCCAAAAATCCATAAAACCCAATCGATAATTTCGCTAAAAAAGATAACACTTTGTTGAGTCTCAAGTTTGATGTCAGAGGAAATTAGCAAAGCCGTTCGAAAGTATCTTGATCACGCTAAATTTGACCCGAACGTCGCTATTAAGGTCCTATCAACACCCATCGATCCCTATTTTCGATGGATATTATAGCTGGAGCAAAATACTCTGAAGGGTCATTTCTTTATCAAAAACACATTCAGCAATTTCGGTATAGAGGAAATCGGATTTTGATTTTTTTTTGTTAGATTCGTTCTACACAGCAACAGGCGCAAAACAATATTCCTGTACATGATGAAAATTATTTTCCGACACGTTTTTGTGACCTGTAATTTGAGGAGTCGTACGAAAAACCTGATCTCTTTCAAGTTTCAGCAGCGTTCAATATACGTTTGTGATAATATTGCCGAAAATATGAGCGGCTTTCTTTATATTATTGCATATTTTTCAACCCTATAGAACACTTATGGCATCAGCAAAGATTCAGAGTTAGATATGAAAATGTTTAATACATTATTAATCTCAAATGAAATTATAATTTTTACTATCGATGTCCGCCCAAGCGGCCCAAGTTTTTTGATAAGTCTCCATTTCTACAAATGAAATGTATGTTGTACGTTCAAGTTGAAATATAATTTGGTTCTAATATTCTTCACTAAAAAATGAAATGCTCTTATAAACTGCTAGATGACAAAATGTGTCCATTGTGCTCGAAATAACAGCATTATAAAAAAATATATTGCATTATACGACCATTTTGTGAGACCTTCATAGTGCCGCTTCAATCCTATTTTATAGATGTGACTACATGACACACTATTAAATCATTTTATAGTAGCTGTATACATTATTATGAAACAGTCGATTAAGAGCTGTATAAATGTGTATTAAACAGTCATATACGAGTTGTATAAACTCTTAATAAAACTATTATACAACTGAACAGTTGTATAAGGAAGAACTTCTCAGTTGGCTAGAAGTAGCAATAATTGTCAAAATATTATTGATTGTCTAGTGGTCGAACTTTTTCGTAGAGTCACATAGAGAACAGAAATTTAAAAAACAAATTGTGAGAACGAAAATCATAGTGAGGAGCAAAAGCCTAGCTTTTATTTGTTGTTAACGATTACTTCCTCCCTAAAAACTTGCCCTGTAAGTATTCATTTGCTTTTATATAAATATATCAGCTATTTTTGTAACAACCCTATATTTTTCCTAAGGAAAATAAAAAAAAGTTCACTCGTAACATAATTTTCTTTCGTATCTCTCCCTCTAATTCCATCTCCACCTCCTATATGAGATTAGTCGATGACAGTGCCATATTGGCCTTACGGCAACAGCACGTCTTTTCATTCACACCTAACTGCGGCGGAGAAAACTCCCCACTTCCGGAAAAACCACGGCCACTCGGATATTGGAAATGCGATATTTATTAGATTTTTACCACGCTGAATTTCCTTTTTCGCCTAGCAGGAATCTGTGGAAAGGATTTTCTTCCATTATCCTGTCTTGGCTTATTAATTTCCTTGAAGTGCATCAAATAGGGGTTGTAATAGATATGGAAGGGTTTATTAATAGGAAATATTTCTTGTGAAGGATTGTTTTCGGTGAAATATAAAATCTAACAGGATTTTCCAAAAAAAAAAACTGAAGATAGAGGAGCTGAAAATAATTGTAGGCTTCATTATTTTAAATGGCAGCCATTTGCAGCCTCTAGTTCAATGTGAACAACAAATAGATTGAGGCTATTGTACTAGACCCAAACTTGCTTAGCGACGATACAGGGAGCTTGTGAAGGTGACGGTTGCTGTTGGTAGTTTCTGCTGATGCTATCTTTGTTAGCATTAAGCAAAGTGTAAAGATTCAGGATGAAACGAGCTCAACATTTGCAGTCTCTAGTTTAATGTGAAGAACAAGTAGATTGAAGTTATTTCCAAAGATTACAGATTACAAAAATAAAGGAGGCGCCAGACATGCGGCATTCGGCGAATACCGAGCGACTGCTCGCCAAGTAGCGAGTGTGTGGACGGGTTGATCGCTACTTGCCGATGACCAATTTTAGTATTTGTGCAGTGCTCGCGTAGTTCCCGTTGTGTGTCGGTCTTTCGAAGCAAAATCGAAGGAAACGAATATTTGCCGTATAACGCTCTGAATCCGCATCCAACGAATGGCGAATATCTGGTTTAGGTGCTTGTCATTTGGCGCACACCTTGCCGAGTAACTCAACTACTTGCTACTTGGCGAGCAGCCGCTCGGTATTCGCCGAATGCCGCATGTCTGGCGCCGCCTTAAGATGTTTCACTCGTTCGAATTTATCGCGTAAAGCACCGATGCCGCTGGTGAATGTCTGGTGACTTGGATGGTACAGTACGTCGCTACGTCCTTTAATTTGGCATATTATACGGGACGTCGCCCGTCGAGCGCTGTTATGTTAGAACGGTGTTTATTGGTTGTTCGTGTTTTATATTATGTTGTATATATTTTTTAACTTATTAATTAATTGTTGAAATGAGCAAAAAGTCATATTAATATTTTCTCTTTAATAGCAAAGCTTAAACACTAAATATTTTTTAATATTTGCTAATACAAAATCACGGATTTATTTTTGTAGTAAGGATATTATATAAAAAAGTACATTGAGCAAATAAACACAAAAATCCAATTCTATAGCTAACCAAAGGGGAATTGGTCAGTTCATTTTGAACGAATTTACTAAATTTTCTCTTCATCATCCATGTAATGAATTTCTTTCCAAATATTATGCAAGTCTCTATACCAGAGTCCGTATATATTTTACTCTCAAATGTATATTGAAAGATTTGAAAGACAATAGATTAAATTTAACACATAAACCAAACTCCAAACTTCGAATTTTACAACATTTATAAATTTTTTCAATAAAGTCCCTGCTTCTCTTTTTCGATCCAAGAAATACGCGTTATTCAAAGATCAATATTTAAGATTTAGTGGCCCTATTATTCTGGTGGCTAATGAGTATATTTAATTGAATTTGTTATAAATATCTGCTAGATTATCAATAACCTTTGTGATAAAGAATCCTATTAATTTTAATATATATTTCTCCAATTACCCCTGTATAGCTTGAAATGTAAAGATTGAGGATGAAACGAGCCCAATTAGTGTCTAGCCCTAGCCAGTTGCTTAAGAGATTATAATTTGCAGTTCCAGATTGTGCTAGTTGTAGATTCCTTTAAAGCAGCTTGGCTATTGAAAGCAATAAATATTCTGGCAGAGTTGGAAAAAGTGATAGGATTATGATTAGAATTCATTGAAACTGGTACAAAACTAATCACATTACTCTAATTTCTACTCTAATTAAAATATGTCCATCCTTATTCAATTTACAAGCAAGATTTCAACAGAGTTCTGAAATACTATCAATATTTCTCATATCTTTAATAATTTTGAGTGGGCTTTCGATTTTGTTGTCTATTATTCTAAATAATTTATTACTCTGCTTTAATTGAGATGCTAGAACTTTGTAAAAAACCACAAAAAATAATAAAAATTGATGAAAACAAAACGACTTGACAACGTATAGTCAACCACAATAAACTAAACGACCAGGGGAGCCGTTTGTATTTATTTTCAATGGGAAGTTTTTACAAAGTTTTAAAAAATAGAAATGTAATGATTCCATAGTAATTATTGTCTTATCTTTCGTGTATTGGGCGGAGAAGAATTCAATGAGACCTCTGGCGGAAAAAATTGTAACTGTCGCAAGGAGTAGGATAATTCGTTTTGCATTGCTTTTGTATTATATGCAAGTCAACGTAATTGCCGTAAATTCGTACTTTATTGCTTAATTTTTTTTCAGTGACAAGTTTAAAACTGAGTTTTTCTATTTAACTCAACTGTCCTCATTTCTGAGGTGATATTCTGATTAATTGGAAAATAAGTCGGTATGGAAGGTTTAAAATATAACTCAATACAAACGTACCTTCCCTGCAACTTTTGTAGATATGATTATATCAAAAATAAAATAAAAACACGAAATCAGGCCTAAAACTAAACAGTTAATTGAACGCTTGTTGTACTTTCCACAAATATCAACCATACCTATTACTCGGAAAATAAAAATTTTAGGAGTTAAAATTTAGTTTCAACACAAAATACTAAAGCAAAATAAAAAAAAGCGGAAATTCTACAGAACACACACGGAAAACAACCAAAACAGCACAATAAAACCACTTAAATATCAAAGGGCTGATTTGTTTTACGCGTTGCTAAGATGACATTGACATTTCGGGGCACCATCTATCGAATTCTACTTTTCCCAATATTGTAAAGACTTAGAAAACACAAGTCCACCAATAGAGGAAGCTTTATAAATAGTTGAAGACTTAAAAAGAGTATAGAGAAAAAAAATTGATATATAAATATCCCTACTCAAATTTTCAATGTAACAAATGCTTTAGCAGAGTTTAAAGCTTTTAAATTACTCAATTTTATATATTCCGGCACTAACTTTATCAGATTTTTCTATATGCGTCTCGTGCAGTAAAGTGAATACTATTTCTCAGTGTCGCCCCACCTTAACCGCCGCCCATGCAAATGAGACGTAGTCCAGCCACTTTGTTTGTTCGGTTATTTGTCAATGACAGTTACTATTTATTAAAGACACGAAACAGTTAAAGATCTACGAAGTAAGGTTAGAATGTGAAGAATTCGATGAGCTGTCTAAAGGTTTCTCTCGTTGTCTCTCGGCGACCTTTCACAGTATAATCTCGGATATCCGAAATATGTGCTGAGGTAGATGAAGATATAGATGCATTTTCAATTCTCAGATTTTATAGGCCAGTTATTTGATAGAAAATTGAAATTGGGCTGGGATAAATTGAAATGAAAGATTTTGTCGAAATTATCCAAATATTTGTACCATTTCCCATATTGTCTACTTCAATTCCAAAGCTTTGTGTCCTCTATAAAGGCTCATAGCTTGACTGGGGAGATTTTGAGTAGTTGTAAGCTGTAAGTACTCACATAATCAGGGTATATTTCATTCCTTTGTTAACTAGCTCTTCCCATTTGTCTCCTCTGAGTACAGGTCTTCAAATGTACGTTACCCAGTAGAGTTCCTTCATTTAAAACGGTGTTCTTTATCTAATGTGATGCCTTTCGGTCAAAATAATAAGTCAATAATATTTAAATAAAAGACATAAATTCCCTTGAAGCTAATTTCAATGAATCATAAGAATAGAAGTAGGAAGGTTGCACGTACGAAGTCAAGTTCAGAGCGTGAAAAAAACATAAATAGTATTATTTATATTTACTTATGATGAACTTGACTTGTCGTATAAATATGCAAGCGATAGTGTTTTAAGAATCATTATTATTATGATTATAACAATTACTATTGATATTCAATGACTATTAATATTAGTGTTATTAACCAAAAAATATGATGAAATAATATAGAATAAAACCACAGATGCCGTAACCTGGAAGGTGAAGCGGCAATGTTGGAAAAACATTGCCGCTGAGCTAAACAGTCTGATCGTCACTGAGAATTTCATAGTAATTCACCCTTTCTCGGATTAGTTTTTGTCTTCGAGGTTGAGGCATGGGAAAGGATAACTCATCCTCATCTGAGCCATCAAGTCCGGGATCAATCATTATTTTCATTATGATACTTAATAGGAAATAAATGGAGATGTGCTGTGACAATAATATATTCATTTAGAATTGTCAAGATTTCAAATTGAAATGTCACCAAAATTAGGTTAACCAGTGGTCACAGTCTTAAGAAGAACTCAAAGTGCCTGTTACTTTATCCTTTGGTCAAAAAACTTAAACCTATGGTTATAACGAAGCAAGCCGTCATAGAACAGCAAACCTCTTGTCAGATCTTGTTAACCATAAATAGAACTCTTAACCAGAGGTGATAGAACCGGCCCCAAAACTGACGAAAGAGATTAGATGCTTTCTGAAATGTGAAGATTAATCCTCTCTTCATTCTTGCAGACATAAAGATGTGTCCCTTCCAAAATGATTGTTTTTAAATAGTATGATAATAGCTGTCAATTTTTTCAAAGAAAACAGTCTTAAATTTATCGAAAAAGCTTCAATCTTTTGCCTTTACCAACATAAACTGTTATAGCTATTAATATAACGAGACACAACATAATGCAAAACTATTCAGGTCTATAACTCTATAAAATATAACCGAAGATTTGTTTTATTTTAATATCCTTCGGTGTCTCCAATAAATTTATTCTTCCCTGACAAAATTCTTTTAACGAATTTATTTAAATTATTGGTATTTTTTTTTGTCGGTAAGATTACAACTTCACCACAACGTATGGGATATACACACAGAAGAATATTCAATTTCTATATACATTCCGTATATTTTATGGAAATGCGAAGAATATCTCCGTTTGGATCTCGAATATCTTTTTACTGGTAGCAACGACTATATATGATAATTCACTTTGGGTTGTTGCGTCTGGTTAAATAATGGTTTTTCCTACCGAATCGGTTCTTGTCGATTATTACATCTTCTTCTTATTACAATATCTACAGACAGCACCTTACAATCGACAATCGTGAATTTTTTTTATTTTTTACACAAAGGGTGATCCCAAATAACCTTTCACATGCTCAATTTGTGCCAATAGGTGTGCCGTTAATTTTATCGAGATGTTACGAGAAAATTTGTTGCATTTATAACTGAAAAAATTATTTACCAAAGAATTGCTGCGTCTAGTAACAATAGTTCAATCGATTGTTTTGTACCGATTCAGTACCTTCCATGACAGGTAGAATGCTTGCTGCCGTTAATCGCCTGTTATTCGAATTTTTCTGTCCTTTTTAATTCGGTATCCAAGGAGTTTGAATCCTGCATCCTCCTCTACTTACCTTAGATGTTTATTTATACTAATGACAAAGTTGTACCCCTTCACATTCATCCAAAACCCTATCTGAACTGTTTAAATTTGTTTTGTGTGTAATCAACATCTACTTCATCCACCTCATAGTTTTATCTCTATTCTCCTTAATTTTATTGTTATCTTTTTTTAGATTGCGATAAAGACCTCTAAGCTCGTCTAAAAATATCAAAAATCATTTATAGAAATGACCTCAATGTTTTTTCTTTATTCATAACAGTATTTATTACTTTTTATCCTGCACTATTCAATAATTTTTATCTCAATTCCTAGGTCTTATCTTTTTTTCCAAGCTGAATCTAGTTTACGATGAAAACAAACACTAAAGCAACAAAAATTATTTCTAGAATATCTCGTGTCGATACCCCCAAGCTTTTCTGGGATGTGGATTTTATTTTTTTTTTTTCAAAGGAGCCGTCCCTTCGCCGGCACCACCTCAGCCTCCTGGGCTTATTGTGGATACTCCTAATGTTCTACTACAGCCTATTCAGCCAATATGTTCCCTGTATTAGCTCATACAGGATCTTTGCTGGTTGGTTGTAGAGGTCTTCTGGAGTCATTTGAGGTCTACCATACAGTTTCTGCCTCCTGTGGTCCAGCGTCTCACAGTTGCATAGTATATGCAGAGCTGTTTCGGTATCCTTTTAGCATCTTCTACAAGTGAGGTCTAATTTGTTTAGGTGCTCCTTTGTGGGAAAGTGTCCCGTAAGTAGCCCCGTTATGGTGCGTAGTTTACTCCTGCCCATTAAGAGCAGTTCTTTCGCTACTTTTTCTGATGGTTCTTTTATGAATTTTTTCCCATGTATTTGCTTGAGCGTATTCTTCCAGTGATTATTGTATTGTCTTTCAACCACCCTTTTAACCATTACCTAGTTATGCATCTGGGGATGCCCACAGCTGGTTCTGTTCCGTCTATCAGAGTTGACGATTCTGCTCTTGCGAGTTCGTCAGCTTTTTCATTGCCAGCGATTCCTTTGTGACCTAGGACCCACTCCAGTGTTACACTGTTCCGAGTCGCCAGTCTTCTAAGTTCTTCGTCGCATTCCCATACCAGCCGAGATGTTACCTTAGAGTTCTGAAGTGCTTTAAGGGCAGCTTGACTGTCACTGTAGATAATGATCTGTCTGTTGTTGTAGGCTCTCATCTTATTCACCCTTGCACATGCAAGTATTGCGTAGACCTCTGCTTGAAATACCGAGGCGTATTTTCCAAGCGAGATGATTCCTTCATATTTGCTCGACTTGCTGTATATGCCCGCTCCGGTGCTGAGCTCATTTTTTGATCCGTCTGTGTACCATTTGCTTCACTGAGTGGTGGTCCGTTCTCTTCCTCAAGCTCCTTTCGATCTTAAATGACAATCTGGAAGTTCTTGCGAAAGACATATCTGGTGGACATGTGGTCTGTTGGCTGGGATGTGGATTGTTCTCCACTGTTTACAGTGCTATAATTACTTCTTTGAACTGACTGTACCCATTTTCCTCTTCAACTTCCTTTATAGCTTAATTTAACGTTGTTTTATTTTATTTTCCATTTTTTCTTATTATAAATAAACCATCCAAAATTAAAACTATTTTGAATCAATTTTTCCAGCAAATTGTTCTTAACCAACTTATTCATCGTTCAATCCAGAAATTTAATGAATAATGTTTCTTACACCAAATTAAAGTGTGCTGCTATATTACGTAAGTGTTCAATTTTCAAGGGTTTCTAAGTTAAAACGTTTAGTGGATGCTCGAAAGTAGAATCTTTCTGGAAAAACCTTCATAACCATCAAAACATAATAACTTATTTTCCCCTTCTTCCGTTGCCGTGGTAACGTATCCTCCGTATTTTCAGGATCGCGTTAAAAAGGGCCGGCCCGAATCGGACCAAATTAAAAATTTCTCCGAACTACAGTGTTACATCTCAGTAACCCAATACTCTAATTAATAGATTCGTTTAATTAATAAATTTTGTCAGATCTAGCGAGAAAGATATTTCAATTAACAAAAAACTGTAATACTTTTCACATTGTGTTAGTTCCTATTAACCTACACAATATACTTATCTTCTCTCTCATTCCATCTGTAATTTTTTTTATCTTGTTACATTCTTTTGTTAGTTGTGTATACAAGCCATTAACATTTCAAAAGTATTGTTTACGAGCCTTAAAATCATCTCTTGCCGATAGTCGTTGTAGGTAAGGAGTGATGTGCCGTTACAACAGATCATAATACATCACGTGATCGTGCACGGTCTCACACATCGTAGTGTGCACTGTGCTCAATTGAGACGTATCAAAAAGAGCTGAAAAGCTCGCGCGCCAAAGGCCTCGCCGTGGCGACGAGGCCAATATGGCGGATCGCGCAGGAAAGCTCACTCGTACGTAACCAGAGGCATGACAAACACAATATTTAATAAGCACAAGTTTAATATAGAAACTTCAATTTACAGTCTTTTATTTTACAAGGGTTGCTTATTCAAGTGTTCCATAAAACAACATAGTCAGCGCTTGTCCAATCAACGCTTTGCATGGAAAAATTCATTTCTTCTCGTGTCTTAACAGATCTACTGTCTTTTTTCAGCTTTCGATATGCTATTAATATATTTAGGGCCAATAAACTATCATTTGACGATGTGGAGTAGCGTATATATGATAATGCAGACGATAGAGCCCCGTTAGACAATGTAGGTCTTCTTGCATACCAGATGTTCAACGTTTACTCAACAAAACTGTCAATGGAAGGTTAGATTCTATAAAGTATTCTCCTTAGAAAGAGATTCATACCAGAATAACTAGGAATCCAGACCAGACATCTGTATCTGTAGAGTAGGGAGGCTCACAGCACTTAGGTCACATGTGACCCATTGTAAATCCTCCCGAGGAGTTGTTCTCCCAGGTCATCGTCCATCCTGTACTTACCAGGAAGGTGGACAGGTCATTAGAAGACATCTCCGTTATATCGGCAGGTGTATGCCAAGACTCACCGAACACACACTCTCTTATTGACTATAACTCCGGACACTCGCATAAGACATGCGTGACAGTTTCATTTTCCTGTTCACACATCCTGCATAGAGGTGTGTCCACTAGCTCCATAGTATGGAGGTGTTTCCTTAGTTACAGTTACAGTAAGAAATCCTACTGTTAAACGTAGGTTTTTCCTGGTCATAGCCAAATATTTCTTCGACGCCAGCTTCCCAGGGTCGCCCAGGGTGATCCTGGCAAGACTGCATCGTTTTATTCCATCCCATCTGTTAAGGGATTGAGCATGGGTGTAACGTTTAGCTAGTTCCGCAATTGTCGAAGTCGTTAGGCCGTAGGTGTCACTGGGTCCCAAAATGCAGACCAGACGTACTTTGTTGAGTATTCTTATTGAAAAGTACCTTTTTGACAGTTTGGGATTAGTTCGTCGTTACACGACAAGAGCTTAGTTCTATAAAAGCTGCTGAGCTGCTCGAGAAATCAATATGTCAAATTTCTATATAGTTGCATTTGGATTTGGGCAGATTGAACTTTGAGTCATACACCTGCACCAGTGCTGTAGGGTGTTTTTGATCTATATTTATTTCAACTTATATTTGCTCTTGATAATTTCCTATCACAGATGACTCAGTAACAGTTTTTAAAAGTGGATTTTCAAATGACATGCTATGTGAACATGAAGTCCTTAGTATGACAGATGCAGATGCATCATATTTGCGTCAACTATCTCGCTGCTCTAGAGTTTTTTGGAACTTTAGTTCTTTACGCCAGCTTATGTTTGAGCGACCAGGGGTCGCGACGCGAAAGATCTGACCGTTACGCGTTACGTTACGCTACGTTATGTTACATTGCTTCGTTATGTGCCTTGCTTTTGCGTGCTTGTGCCTCCTTAGTCTCTCTCTCGTTTACGAAGCAGCGATTCATAATAATAAATATGCTCCTGCCCGGATTCGAACCCGGGCCGCCCGCGTGCAATGCGAGCATTCTAACCACTGAACCACCGATGCTATATTGAAATTCTATGCAAAGCTGGTATTCGCAGTGCTAGTGATCTACTTGAATTTGTTCGGGTAAATTTTTACCATTATTTCCATATTTTTTTTTGCGCGATTAAGGGGTCTAGCTACTTTTCGAAATACAGGGTGTTGAAATTTTGAAAACTTGAATGTTTCAATTCGATAACTTTAAAATGGATGGATAAATTGATTTGACATTTGGCAGGTAGTTTTTAAATGTAAAAGGGCATATTTTGAAAGAAATTGTAGTTTGTGCAACTAGTGTGGATATGATGGCCATATCGCACGAGGACGAAGATGGAGCACGACGCCGTAGGCGGAGTGCTCAATCGTTCAAGTGCGATATGGACAATCCACACGAGTCGAGCAGCATATTTTTTCTACGACCCACTTAGGAAAAAATCTAGAAAATAAAAATTTCTATAAACTGTAATATAACTTCAAATTAAAAATTTAACAATTCAATTTTATGTTTCCACTAATTTTGTGGTAAACGAATGTCCAATTTGTATAATGCTACGGTTTCCTTTTTTAAATATACGATGCTGATATAAGTAGATGTTGCCAGTCGGACTCCCTCATGGAGGGTACCGTACCATTATCTATAATAATGAATATTCTGCTAAATATTTCAAATTACATAACTTTTGCTACCGTGTGTCCCGCGACACGTTCTACCTTTTTTTCTCTAAATTTAAAAATTGAAAAGAAAAACATACAGAAACTTCTTACTCTATATTCAAATATTCGTATAGTTCCTAAGACCAAATCTATGTCCCGTTTATGGCAATATGGCGAGATCGAAGAATTGACTTGGTCTTCGTTTCTCAGTCTCTTGAATAAATAAAATATGCGAAGAGAACGAAAAGGACTGTGTCTGCGACATCGGCAAGACATAATTTCTTCGGAACGGTTCACAGACAGCAGAATGGATCTGAGACACGACGAGAGTATAACAACCGACCACAGTAACAATGATCGAGTGTATATTGTCTAACAGCCATGGGAAATAATTGACTTATTGGCTGTAGAGTTAAGACAACGTTGGAATTATGAGTTGAGACGTCAGCAAGTCGAATAGAAGTGAACTTAATTAAATTTAGCGATACGTACAAGTTGAATTTTAATTGAATAATAATGTAGTTTATCATATAATGAGTGGGTGATGTAAATTTTTGATAGTATTCACAGTTCTGCCAATTTAGGAAGTATTATAACCTCTCACCTATCATAACCACAAAACAGTCTAACCTATAGAAGTGAAAGTTTATAGGATGACCTTGAATACAAAAATGAGGTTCCAAACCCATCCACCTGAAGCGCTACTTGCAATAGAGTTGACCAAACAGGCCTGGCAGCTAAGGCCTTTAGCACGAAAAGAAGAAAAGATTTTAAAATTCATCAAAGCTGTCATATAGTTGTTGTCACCATTGTCATTGTTTTTTATAGATTGTTCCCTTTTGCCATTTGCTGCTGTCAGTAAGTCTTATCAAGTGTGATAATTCATAATATTTATAATGGTTGGTGTGAAGTGTTGCGTTCCTGGGTTTACAGACATTACATCAAAAGGACATAGGTTTCCCAAACATGACCCTTTGTTGTTGAATGAATGGGTTGCCTTTATTCGCAATCAAAAACTAAAGGAATTGAGCGCTGAACAGATTTATAGATCCTACAAAGTTTGTAACAGATATTTTGAACCACAATATATTGTTATTGGGACCAAAAGGGGCCTCACTCGCAAAGCTGTTCCTACAATCCTTTCAGGATTGATCAAAACGTGTTGGGAAATACGTAATATTATCACTCTTAGGCATTACTTAGCGCGTGGTAGAATGTAAATTGCATTTGGGAATTCCTAAATTCGTTTTAGGTATTACCTGACTAGGAAATGCCCAAGTAACAATTTGAGTTTTAACTTGGTATACAGGATACCTATAAAGCTTATTTCATTCCATTTTCAAAAAACTTCTTCATCTATGGGATATTTATAAAGCTGTCACAAGTAGGCTTCAAGATAAAAGGGAGAATCCTAAGACGGTTTTCGGGAGTAATTTAAAAGATCTTTTTAAAACCTACTAGCTGAATTTTGAAGCCTAGCATAACGTTTTTAGAATAACCATAAAACTTATTATTAAAACATTTATAAGAGTAACAAATCCCAGAGCTGCTTTAAGATTATGATAAAGCTGAACGATAAGAGCATCATAAGACTAAATTTATAAATTATAAATTTGTTTGCTCTTAAAATAGTTTGAGAAAAATCTTCCATAATATTATTTGGTTTTATGGTACTCCCATCTCCAGTTTATTTCCCGAGATGTCCTGAACATAAACATATTATTAGAAGAATGTATTCGATAACATAAATGGCAGATAAAACTATTTCCAAAGGCTCATTGGTTCCGTAAATTTTCAAACGAACACTACATTTCTGTTAAAACTTACTATGATGGGATATATATTTTGACGCGCCCGGTGAAATATTGATTTCCAAGAAATAAAAATAAAAAAGTTTCCGCAGTACCATTTTTTTACTACTATTTTTGCAAGTATTCCTATTTATTTACTTCTGTTATATTATATTATATGTATGTTTACAACTAATTTACGTTACAAGGCTATTTTTGTTGCTTTCTCCAACCGAAATTTATAAAAAGTTGAAATATTTTTTAATGAAGAAATTATTGGTAGTGGCTAGTAAATCATCAGGAATCTGACGGAACTATAAATATGGTTGTTGAAACCAAGAGAATATAGGTAATAATAAATATCTATTTTGAACTATTTTATAATATTATATATAATAATAAGTGTTTGTTATTAGGATAATACACATTCCGACACCCCTAAAAGCCGCCCTCCTACCAAAAATTGTCTCGTAGTACAATTCGACTGAAGTTTCAACGGTAGGTAATACAAATATTTTTAAAAGGCATGGGACCGAGGACTATTATCTTAATATAAAAATAAGCAGAAAACTTTATAAAGATTAAGTTTTGTCATAAAATCGTACAGGAAATGAATAGTCTTCTGCGAGGTCTTCTGCTTGCATAGAATAATATTCACAATAGTTATTATCTTTGAGTAATATGTATAACTCTTATAAATGATTTCAATTATTTCAAATTTGTGATTTTATAACGGTAAATGAAAAAAACTCTAAAATTAGGTATAATCTGAAATACATTAGTTGGGAGCAATAACCACTACCACAAAAAATGTCGACTCCCAACTTCTAGCGGCAGAACGAGTAAAAACCATTTGGCATAAATATAAACCTTCTTAAAACTATTTACTATAAAAATGCTTTCATTTTATGCTACTTTTAGGTAATTTTGACTTAGAAAAGTATGTATTAAGTCAAGAGAACAAAAAATATTTCTTAAGACTATTCAGTCCTACTGACATAACCTAAAATTTACTCTTGACGTTTTGTTTATCTTCGACGAAATTTGTTGTTTACTATAATTGAAATGCCATTTAAAATAGTCCAAACCATCGAGGACAATCAAATTTGTGTGTCTGTAGTTCCTAGCAATAGGGAAGAAAACGGATTTTTATACTGGCTAAATAAAAATAATAGGTTCAAAATCGATATTTGAATTATCAGTAGTAGGCGGATCACAAATTGTGTTTACAAACGTATTCACGACTTGTTTGGATTTAAAACTGTTTTTTAGTTTTTTATTTTCTTTCCACTTACGGTGAAAGTTCCACTTTTTTTAATTTTAATCCATTTTTCCTTAAACTAACTTTAAAACTAATACTTTTATAAGGGAACTACGCAATGACTATATCCTTATTAAAACAAAATTGTCTTTAGGAGTATTATAAGTGTGAACTGCCCTATCACTCCAAATTGTAGGATACTTATAGGGGAGTAATATTTTCAAGATAATATGGATTTAAGACTATACTTTAAAGTTCTTTTTAAAGCTATACTATAAAGCAATATTGCCTTAAAGTCATAAAAGTACATATTTTAACCTTTTTAAAACAAGAGTGTATAATTCTGCTTTTATAAAACTCTAATAAAACATAATTAAAACTGGCTTCACTTAAAAATGTTACTTGGGTGGTTAATGAAATCGGGCATTAGTCATTCAAAAAACAAACTTCCATAAAAAAAGCACTATGAAATAGTTCTGAACCCATCCACTACGATCGCTGAAATTCTTCTTCCCTTAGTCTGTTTTTCGGCTTCAGCTGCCTTGCCTATTTCGACAACTCAATTGCAACTAGCGCTTCAGGTGGATGGGTTTGACACCTCATTTTTCATTCTAGGTAATCCTATTGGACTTTCACTTCTATAGGTTAGACTGTTTTGTGTATCATAACCTAACATTTTACATGTAATTAAGCATTCCAATGACCTGTCAAAACAAATTCAATATGGCGGCTGGGGGCAAATAGTTTGTTGGTGTTATATTATTGTGCTGTTGAAAAGTTTATTTAAATTTTGTGGGATTGTTGTTTTCGTGCCTTTTTATATTATTTAGGACTTATAGTGGTATTATTACATTTTAATACGAAAAAATGCCAACTACGTGCCTTGTGGTTGGTTGTGGAAGTCGTTCCAACAGGGATGCTGTAAAATTTTTTTCAGTTTGTTTTTGAATGACTAATGCCCGGTTTCACTAACCATTTCCTAAAGTCAGGTAATACCTAAAACGAATTTAGGAATTCCCAAATGCAATTTACATTTTACCACGCGTTAAGTAATGCTTAAGAGTGATAATATTACGGAAGATTGATCAATCCTGAAAGGATTGTAGGAACAGTTTTGCGAGTGAGGCCCCTTTTTGTCGCAATAACAATATATTGTGGTTCAAAATATCTGTTGTAAACTTTGTAGGATTTATAAATCTGTTTAGCGCTTAATTCCTTTAGATTTGGATTGCGAATAAAGGCGACCCATTCATTCAACAACAAAGGGTCATGTTTGGGAAACCTATGTCGTTTTGATGCAATGTCTGTACACCCAGGAACGCAACACTTCACACCAACCATTATAAATATTATGAATTATCACACTTGATAAGACAAAAGGCCGATTCATGCAACGTGCATTATATTTACATTTTCATTACATTATAACTTCACTTAAATTACATTATCACTGCCTAATCAAACCAGTTCATGCAACGAATTAATTATGAACTGACAAGACTGGCAATTGATAAACGTCATATTATTTGAATCGTTTGTGGTTGTGCTAGGTCAGTTATTTGCAATTATTTGGAAGTTATCAGGTTCTCTCAGCAAAAACGTGTTGCAATATATCAGTTTCTCTACTTTTGAAAGTATTAGTGGCTGCTCGAAATAGAAGGAGACCTTGGAATGACAGCTGTAACATTGTTGGCGCATGCGATTTCATGGTTTTCAGCGTTTTCACCATAGACATAGACATTTTATTATATTTCTCTATGGTTTTCACTGAAAATATAATGTAGTTATAATGTATAGTTGAAAGTAGACCAACTTCTTAATGCAATAGTGTAATTGAAATTCAATAATGTGGTTGCATGAACATCATATAGGAAATTAAACCACAATATTTTTAAATTCTTTACTTCAACGTTTCGGTAGCGTTCCAGCTACCGTTGTCAAGAAAAAATAAGTAGAAATTAAGTAATTTTTTATCCCTAACTGACACAACAGAAAAAATTTGACAACTAGACAATCAAAAATTATTTTGAAGTTTAAGACTGCAAAATTTTGTTATCAAATTTTTATTAAAATCTTTTCTTCTTTTTGTGCTAAAGGCCTTAGCTGCCAGGCCTGTCTCCACAACTCAATTGCAACTAGCGCTTCAGGTGGATGGGTTTGAAACCTCATTTTTGTATTCAAGGTCATCCTATAAACTTTCACTTCTATAGGTTAGACTGTTTTGTGATTGAGTGTTCTTTCGGTGTTACTATATAGCGATCGAGAGCTTGTTAGCAATTTAGTTTTTTTCGTGAATATAAGAATATTCTACGGTCTTTAGAACAAAAATAATATGCAATAAAATTACTAAAGTTGCATACCGAATGTTAATGGACCATTCTCAACGAAAAGATAACAAAATTAACCTGAAACAGCAAATTACACAAAAAAAAGATATTTGGACACATAAATAGATCTCCATTCATGAGCTCGGGCTATTTTTAAATATTCTCTTAACGGTCTTTAGCACCTTTTAGTGGAAAATGTCTTTTGTTACTGATTTATATTTTCATTCATATGAAAAATATATGTCACATTTCGTTATTTTATTTTATATTCTTCAGGATTTTAAGGATAAAAATAATTAGGGATATGATTACACAAATAATTGATCTCTATCGTCAACCACCAGTTTACTCTGACGTAAAAAGAGTACTGATCAATAATAATAATAATAAATAATAAGAATTCACTACCCAATTGGTTTTAATAAGATTCCCACAAACAGATACTATTTTTTTTCGAAAAAATATCCTTCAAGTCACCATAAATAAGACAAATATGATTGATAGACCAGAATTTGTACATAAAATTCTTCAAAATGGCTCGTAAGTCATCCGAAAAACAATAAATGTTCCGAAGAGAATATATATATTTCATAACTGCTTGATATATGACTAATTCTCAGACCATTGTTTGCTATTTTAATTGAAATAAGAATTGTTAATGCGAAAAAGTTAATATACGCACATTGGCGTATCAAAATATATTTTCAAATCAACAGAATTGAATTTTTTAAGGATATTCCTAATGTGTTGGTTCCTAGACTTTTATAAAACTTTTTCTACCAGCTCTAGTTTCCAAAATACAGGGTTGAACAAAAAATTGAAGACATTTTTTGAAATCAAAATACAAATTTCAGTATTTACTTACACTTTCTTATCGTGGGGATACGTCTATGAGATCATAAACGGCTTCTCTTAGTTGTGAACGTAGCTCAGAGGATGCCCTATTGGAAAATTAAGTCCCTGTGGGCGTAGCTAGGTTACATTACAGTCACACGTGACTTTATACCCTTGATGATTGATCACTAATATTACGAAGAAGAAAATAATAAAGATTATTGCCTCGTGTATGTATATTTTATGCAAATCAGTTATTATTATAATGAAAAATTGTTACTGGCCTATTTGCATTTATCGAAAAATAACCAGAGTAACTTTATGAGCTTGATTGATGGTTCAGTTGTTAAAATATCCTTACAAAAAGTGAGATGTTTACATTCCTAGCCGTTTGTTTTGTTATATATTTTATGGTTGACAGATGACATTTCAGGTTTATTTGGATTGAGTGACTCTTGGAGACGATACAATTCTTCTTTTTCGTTAAATAGTGACATTGGATGTATTTTGGGCCCTTTGTGTGACATTCACCGAGACCTAAGGGTGGCTTGCGCAACACACTTGAAAATCACGTTAAGTATAACTTAAGAATAAGTTCAACTTAAGTTCGATTTTTCGCTTGCTCAATGCATCAAAGATGTCCAATCGTAGCTTAACTTTAAGTCGCCAATGTTTGAAGCATAAACCAAACTTAGGAAGGTATTCTAACCTCACATTCGAAAAGTGGTTCTTGCTCCTCGTATTTGTGAATTTTGCAAAATGGAATTTTTGAATGATGATTTGGATTTGTTAGATATAGTGGAGCATGGGTTGCCTCGGAGGAGGTACGAGAGACAGGACTATTTTGATACAATGGATGAACTCACATTTTTTAAAAGATTTCGACTGTTGAAACCTACAGTCGAAAGAATATTGCCGGAAATTGAAGAGGAGTTAGAGGCTGAAGAAAGGTAGGTAATAATAAAAACCACCAATTATATTGATACCATCATTTTCTGTGCTAATATATAATTTTTTTAGAAATAATTATGTCACCCCAATGAATCAATTTTTAACCATGTTAAGGTTTTATGCAACTGGAGGACATTTATCCACCATTGGAGATTTTATGGGCATCCATGAAGGTACAGCTTCAAAAATTATAAAAAGAACGAGTGAAGCTGTAGCTCGCCTAAGACCTACTTATATGAAAATGCCTCAAACCGAAGCTGAAATAATTGAGGTGCAAAATAATTTTTTTGGCATTGCCTCATTTCCAAGGGTCATTGGTACTATTGATGGAACTCATATTCGCATCCAGTCCCCAGGTTTGTAAATTATAGGTACAACTAGTTCTAATGAACAGGACAATACTGAAAAAAAATTACATTGAAATCTCATTTGAATCCTCTTGACTTATTTTCAAGCATTTGCTATTTTTTAACTTCTCAGGTGGAGTTGATGGGGAGATATATAGGAATCGTAGAGGATTCTATTCAATCAACGTCCAATTGATAGGCGATTCGAAGCTAAAAATACAAGACATTGTAGCACGTTGGCCTGGATCACAACATGATAATACTATATTCAACCATAGCTGGGTAAAAGCTCGTTTTGAGGCTGGAGAATTCTCGAATTCTGTTCTGTTAGGTAAAATCCATTTAAATTTGGTAAAATTTGGTGCTCTTTTTCTGGAGCTCATAGTATGCACTAATGCACAGTTGCACACACACAAAAGTCACAAACACAACGAATCTGAAAGCATTAATTTGTCTAGGACTGAAACTCACCATCCATAACAACAAAACGTTGAAAAAACTGGTGTTAGCTTGTTACGTCAAGGAAATGTCATACTTTTTTGACATAATAGCATTCTAATTCCTATGTTGCCAACTCTCTCTAAACTTAATCTAGTTGTAGCTAAGTTTAGATTTTAAAAGAGTTGGGAAAGTGATTTTTATTTAAGTTAACCATAGCTTCTAAGTTATACTTAACTATTCTCTACTTAAGCCGCTTGTTGGGCAAGCGGCCCTAAAAGATCTATTGTGTCCCCTTACTTCTACTAAGTTTCTGAGGAGAGTTTCAGAAACTAGTAGTTCCTTTAGTCCTATTTCCCGGAGGAATTTTAGGATGTCTGCAGGCTTCCTCTTCTATCCAGTAATCTCCCAGGTGCTGTGCTCTAAGATTCTGAAGTGCTGTAGAGTTGGAAAGTATGTGGATGGAGGTTTCTTCTTCCATGCCACAAAATTTGTATTCTTCTTCCTCCACTATTTTAAGCTTTTTCAGGTGCCCATTCAGGCGACAATGTCCAGTTATAGGATCCCTGTTAAAACTCTTAGCGCAGTTTTACTTTGACCCATTGCGTTGATCTCAATAGTTTGTAGTCACCCAGAAGAGTCTTTGATTGTATAAGCCCTACTAGATCTTTCCAATGGTCAGATCTTCTCTTTTTCTCGGCTTTATACCTATTTCTTACAATATTACATTGGGGCCGATTCCGCAAAAAGGTTCAGGCCCCCAGAAAGGTATTTCAGCCTCTTTCTTTGCTAGTTCATCTGCTATTTCATTTCCTTCTATTCCAGTGTGTCCTGGAATCCATAGTAAGGTGACTATATTGTTCTCGCCTAGTTCATTGAGTTTGTCTATGCAATCCCACACCATTTTGGAACTGATTACACAAGAGCTCAGTGCTTTAATCATAATCCTTTGTCTTCTGTATCCTTTATCAATATTGAGCTAGGCGCACTTTCTTATGGCGTGGATTTCCGCTTGAAAGATACTTGGGGTTTTTACCAAGCTTTTAGAGTGTTTGGTTCCTGGTCCGAACACTCCTATCCCAGTTCCTTCTATTGCTTCTGAGCCGTCTGTGTACCATTGAATGGCATTCTTTTCAAGTCTGGTAATGGTATTTGGATCCCATTCCTTACATTGGATAGTTGACATATTCTTCCTCTTCACATTTTCTGCTAATAATCAACTGGAAAGTTTAAAATAAAATGAACAAATTCATCAATAACACACACAGACAATGCTAAGAAAAACGAAAGTAATAAAATCAACCCACCGTGCGTCCAATATTAACTATCACCCGACGGCTCCTACAGATTAGTTGTGTTTAACGGTAATGAAAAGAAAGAAAGAAAAAAAAATTCATAACCATTAATAAAGAAGTATACGACCGATTACACTCCTCATCGCTGTGTGAAAGTTAAACAGCATGATTCCTTCACAAACATTTTAATAGTGGGCACGCGTTTCTATAAATCAAATCGGTTTAATAGGATCATTGGCGGGGAAATGGGTTGGGTAGTAGGTACACCCTTAATCTGGAGATGATTTACCACGTTTCATAAGTAGTGTGGAGGTCTTTGAAAATGGGAATGTAAAAGAAGATGACTAAAAAAGTAATTAGTAGAAGAGAATAAAAAGTTGCATATCTTGAAAGATTAACAATTGGAATCATAAACTTGAAAATGGAAAAAGAGGAACCTTTAAACTAACTTACGGCCTAACGACTTCGACAATTGCGGAACTAGCCAAACGTTACACCCATGCTCAATCCCTTAAGAGATGGGATGGAATCAAAGGATGCAGTCTTGCCAGGATCACCCTGGGCGACCCTGGGAAGCTGGCACCGAAGAAATATTTAGCGATGACCAGGAAAAACCTTCGTTTGACAGTAGGATTTCTGACTGGCCACTGTTAACTAAGAAAACACCTCCATACTATGGGGCTAGTGGACACACCTCTATGCAGGATGTGTGAACAGGAAGATGAACCTGTCAGGCATGTCTTATGCGAGTTATCGTCAATAAAAGAGTGTGTGTTCGGTGAGTCCTGGCCTACACCTGCCGATATAAAGGAGATGTCTCCTAATGACCTGTCCACCTTCCTAGGAAGGATAGGATGGACGATGACATAAGAGGACAACTCCTCGGTAGAATGTACAATGGGTCACATGTGGCCTAAGTGCTGTGAGCCTGTGAGTCAAGTTCGTCATAAGTAAATATAAATAATACCATTTATGTTTATTTCACACTCTGATTTTGACTTCGTACGTGCGACCTTCCTACTTCTATTCATGTAACGATTTAACGTTCTTATGATTTATTGAAATTAGCTTCAAGAGAATTTATGTCTTTTATTTAAATATAATTGTTAACTAATAAGTTGACCAAAAGGCATCACACCTTCCCCTTTTACGAAAAGAATAAATTCCGTTGAACTTCCTTTCCCCTAATTGAATGAATTTACAAATCTCCCAAAAATAGATGATAAATGATTATTAAATAATGTCATTAACCTACGGTTACATATATTTATAAATTAATGGATGTCCATTGTCTTTAAAAATAGTCTACGATAACTTAATTGTTTGTCATGTTTATTTATTTTCACTTAATGTTTATATTACTTGTTATCCGAATTTATTTACTATCACTAACTGTTTATGGTGTTTGTTATTACACTTTGTTTACTATTCATGATTGTTTGTAAACTCACTCACACTTTTGATTCTTACACTTTTACAATTTTTAATTCATTTTACAGTAAGGGTATAGTCTGTTTTTGTGTATTTCTTTCATCACACCTAATTCTAATTTGATTTTACAGTTAACCTCACCACAGTCACCCTCCCTACTCTACAGATACAGATACAGGGTGCCCTGAAATCCACAGTTGTTATCGCCTAGTTCATTGAGTTTGCCTAGGCATACCCACACTATTATGGAACTTATTACTCAAGAGCTCAGTGCTTTAACGGCTTCTTGACTATCCGACATTATGATCTCCCTTTGCCCTCTATAATCTTTGTGAATATTGAGCTGGGCACACATTCTTAAGGCGTGAGCTCCGGCTTGAAAGATGCTTGTGGTTTTTCCCAAGCTTTCAAAGTGTTTGGCTCCTGGTCCGTACACTCCTATAAAAGCTCCTTCTATTGGCTTCGAGCCGTCTACGTACCATTGAATGGCACTTTTTTCAACTCTGTAATTTGATTTGGATCTTATTATTCATCTTATCAATTTGGGAATGTCCCAGGTTTTCTGATTTCCAAGTGAAGGGGTGGTTTTTCTAATGATTCCCTCTCTACTCGGTCTGTATAATAGCGATGTTGCCTTATATTTTCAAAATTTGGATTTGTTCAACATCGTGGATTGCGAAAATGCTCATTAAAAACTACGGAAATATCTCTAAATATTTACCCCTATGTAAAAAATGAACAGTAATCTCCGTCACTGATAAATAAATCAAAATCGTTTAATATCTTTTACACATTCAATATGCCGTAGTTAAAAAGCCAGGGTTAATCCATGTAAACCACATAATCCAATGGACGTACCCCTACTGGGCGAGTTTTCCCAAGCCGTCAACGTCGCTCCTGCTGCAGGGGGTGCATATTATATTACAGATTTATTTATTAGATTGTTGGGAGGGTGTAACTCAATATCTGAGGAAAATATGCTACATGAATATGGTTTTATTACTTTCGCTCTTTTTTAGTGGCGTTTGTTTACGGATATTTCATTGAGCTTTTTCGGTGTGAAATACAAATACTTTTATTATTTTCGATGAATATGTAACAGAGTGCTGTAAATTATGTAAAAGTAAGAGGAATTTCAAGGTACAAAAATTAATAGTAGGTAGACATGTGTGTGGTAAAAAAATTCATAGAGACTATAATAACAGAAATTTCAAGCTGAAATTCTAGATTATAGGTTTGTTACATAATAAATTTATATGGAAAAAAATCAACAGAATAGAGTACACGCATATTTCATATTTTGCTTGGATATTAATTTATAATAGTGAATATGATATCAAAAATTACTAATAATAGGAAATAAACCAGTTTCCATTGGAAATTACTCCCAAATTTTAAAATAAAATTCAAATTTTAATGCCTCTTCCGACCACAATCCGAGGATTTCCGAACGCTACCGATGATACGTGTGATGTCATATCTCTTGTGTTTACTTATGTCAATATGGCCGGTATTGCATTAGGGTATGTGTAGTTGTGTGTTTATATTGTATTTTAATCAACTATTAAATGCTTCATCGACGTAAAAATATCATTCATATGTTTGTTTGAGACCATTACGTGTTTGTGTGTGCTTTTTTTTTATTTCTAAAAGTCAACGTAAAGTGGAAAGTGGACATAAATATTCGATATTTCCTAGGATATTTTAAAACTTTTGGAAGAATATATTTTATTTACTAGTTCAGTGTTCAGTGACGATTCTTTCATATTTCGTGAGTAAAGATATGGCTAGCGAAGGTTTTGTAGAAGCACAAGCTGATAACTTGCCCAAAGTAGACTCATTTATGCTGCTTGAATTTATGAAGTAAAACAGCTGCTTTAATGCAGAGGAAATAAGAGGAGTTAAAGCATTATCGTAATTACGATTCAAACTATGTTTTATTTATATAATATATACCAACCATATTTCGATGTGTGGTCGTAAGAAAATGATGTTTTTATGGTTGATTCCTAGACATATAGGTACATAACCTAAAACTATTTGAGAATAAAAATTACCAGCATAGAAGTACTCACATTAAAATGGTCTTCACAAACAAAAGTAATGCCCTTCTCTTAAGTGTATTTTTGCTTGCGCCATCAGGTAAAGTAACAAATATTTTCTCTGGAGTTTTAATAGACGTTGATTTACACACTGGAACAATGCAATACTTGGAAGTTTTTTTTCGGCTTTATCCATTTTTAAAGCTTTCAGAAACAAATTAGGTCACAAGAACTCAGAGCGTGATACACGAATAAGAACGTAAACAAATGACGTCACACCATGGGGCAGCCATCTTTATGACGTTAAGTGCGTTTTGGCGGACTTTCAAAATTTATGGTTTTTAAAGTCGTTTTAAAAGTAAAGTTATATTTTTTTGAAAAAATAGGAATGCAAGGTGTTAGGAGACCTGATAAAGCGTCAATTCCCACCAATAGCAAAATTTATGCTTGTACCCTATTGTATCCAAGATATTACGTATACGAGGGTAAGCGGGAGAGACAAGTACTAAAATTGATTCTCACGATTTTCAAACGCTTCTAAAATAAAAAATACTGATATTTGAAAGCCTAAAATTCCTCCTCACATAGAAAATTTAATACTGAATGGATTGACGTTGACTAGAACACTATACAGTATATGGTTATACAGTTATCGACAAAAGTATGGAATAATGTCATATCGAATGCGTAACAATTGGACAAAAATTTGTATTTGACATCTCCGCACTATTTAATGGCTATTTTGGTAATCTACGGGGTGACCTTTGATAGTTTGCATATATAAAATCCAAATTTTTGAAAATTTTCATTCAGAAAATTGTTATACTCAGTCAAAAAATCATAGTGACTTTAATAATTAGAATTTCACGCTAAAATTCTAGATACACGTTCTAATAAAACCAATTAATATGGAAAAAAATCGACAGAATCGAATATACGAGGGTATGCGGACTAGTACTGGTTTGCTGCCACCGCTGTCATATGTCATAAAAATAGGAAAACCATACCAGAAAATACAAAACAGTAAACACTAAAAGCATCACTATTATAAAACAGCTCCAAACTTCCAATCCCAAAAAATTTGTCGTTGAAAATAACAACAACAAATTATACAACTCGAAGTAAAAATAAAAATCACTTAACGCACAAATCTTTCGACAAATCACCACCTACCCATTAGCGAACGAATTTTCGAAATTAGTCCAGCTTCCTCTGTGTCATTTCCAACAAAACAAAAGATGATCTGTCGTATCATCAATCATTTATTTAAAACATAGGCAGGCCTTTAGTTGCGCAAGTCGACTCTAATCGACACGTGGCTAAAGTGACGATCGTATTTAGATAAAAGCCTTGCACACATCGCTAATAAGTTATGGGGTGCTTTTGGAAGCTTAAGCAAAAGAGCGATTGAGATTCGGTTGGAAAGTTGGTAATCGTCTTAAATTGGTTTCATTGGCACTCCCAGTTAATATAAGTTCATAAATTAGGGGAAAAATTGATAGGAATTATTATTGAAGAAACCTACAATTTATGCTTGTAGAAGATATTATTTCATCCAATAAGAGAACGTCAACGAACGCACTTGGCAAGAAGAATATCCCCCAAATCATAAATGGCTGGATTTATAACATGCTCTCAAAAAGAGTAATAAAAATCAGCGTAGACGATGTCACCATCAAAGGCTTGGTTGTAAAAGAGTGTCCACAGGGAGGGGTACTTTCACCACTACTGTAAAACATGGTCTTAGACTCCTTGGTCAGCCGCCTCCATGATGGCAACTTGTACACAATAGCTTATGCAAATGATCTAGTAATTCTGCTAACAGGAAGATTTGAGGAGATACTCTGTGCTCTAATGCAAGAGGCCCTCAACATCATAGAACAATGGTGCAAAGACCATTTACTGTCAATAAATCCAAAGAAGACAGAAATAGTACTTTTCACGAAAAAAAGGAAGCTTGCAACACATTAAGTGCCAAAGCTCCTAAATACCGAACTTAAGTTCTCATCAGAGGGGAAATATCTAGGTGTCACATTTGATAGTAAGTTAACATGGAACTCTCATCTGGAAAACAGAGTGAAAAAAGCATGTATTTCTTATGAGCAGTGTCGCAGAACCATCGGCCGTACCTGGGGAATGTCACCCAGGGTTACTGCCTGGATCTACACTGCCATCATCATACCTATGCTAAAGTACGGCGCGATTGCCTGGGGAGTTAAAGCAAACCAGCTGACAGTCGTCCGTAAACTGGATCAAATTCAGAGAACAGCATGCCTCAATACAACAGGAGGCATGAGAACCACACCAACCAGAGCGATGCAGGTGATCCTTGGTCTCGCTCCCCTTGACATACACATCAAGGAGGTTATTTTGATGGCCATGACACGCTTACGCTCTACCGATATACAACCTGACGTAGGATCTGGTAGATTGAGACGTAACCTATGGCGTGAAGCACTCAATGAGGTCCCACTGCTGTAGGCAAATACGGACGCAATCTCAGCACAATATGGCTTTCACAGGCCCTACAAGGTAATCATAAAATATAACACACAAGACACATCAGAAGAAGGCGCACTCCGCATCTTCACGGATGGCTCTAAAACCAATATGGGCTCAGGATGTGGACTCCAGATCTCTGAATCTAAACATCAAATGGGCGATGGGCTGTAATGTCAGCGTTGCTCAAACAGAGCTGACTGCTATCTACATCGCCGCAAAAGAGATTACCAAAAGAAACACCACAGGTAATAAGATTCACATCCTTACGGATAGTGAACAAGCACTACTAGCCCTGAACAGACCACGTATCACATCAGGCCTAGTACTGGAGTGTCACCTGTCCCTGATCGAAGCCTGTAGCAACAACGAAGTCACTCTACGCTGGATCAAGGGGAACAGTAAATCGAAAGGTAACCACATTGCTGACTCACTAGCCAGGAAAGCAATCTCCCAAAAACTCTTGGGACCTGGCACTTCCATTGGTCTGTCAGCGTCGGCTATGATTGACCCAATAAAAGAACACTCCCTTGATAAGTTTAAGGGTGGATGGAACGATGTAGAAGGTTGCAGGCTTGCAAAGGAACTGCTGTAGTGCCCGGACAGGAAGTCCGCCAAAAAATACAGCCACGGGTATTCTGACCGGTCACTGCCACCTAAGAAAACACCTCTACAGACTGGGTCTGTCTGACACTTCACTCTGTAGGGGATGTGAACAGGAAGATGAGACTGTCGAACACATTCTTTGTGAATGTCCGACACTCTCTCAATTTAGGTTTTCTGTATTCGGCGAGTACAGGCTAACACAAGCCAGCATGAGGGAGCTTACTTCCGGCAACGTTATCGCCTACTTCAAACAAGTAGGCTGGATGACGAGCTAGAAGGAAGTCTAAACCTCAGAAGGATGCACAATGGGCCAATTGTGGCCTAGGTGCTGTGGGGGTCCTCCACCCTTCAAATTCTTACAGATACAGAGATACAGAAGGGAACGTCAGAAAACTGGATAAGGAAGTAGTGAATCACCTTGTGAGGAAAAGAGGTCAGTTCAATTACGTGTCCCATTTCAAATGTCAAAAAAAGGAGTATGTTGAACCAGATAGACTGCGTGGCAAGGTCCACTGGAAGGCTTGAAAAACCAAATGTTTATAGGAGAAGAGGACCTTGGAGGTACCAGTGTCTTAAGGGCAACGAATTGGCGAATGAAATGGCCATACAAGGCTCATCATTGACATTCATTGGACATGGAACCCTTCTGCAAAGCTCAAAGTTGATAATGAATATGGCCACAAAGAAGTGGGTGACACAGGAATTCCTAGAATGGTAGGTACCCTCTCCAGCACAAAAGCAGGTGGGACAGTTCATCAGGGAATTGTGAGCTTAACAGTCACGCAAATTGACTTGACAGACATGTACGGATTCTGTCATCCAGAAGAGGAAAATGCAGAGCACATCCTATTCTATATCAGCGCGACTGCATGGGGAGTGTGTGGTTCTTTTATTGGGCGATAAGTTGCCACCGGCATCAGAGGGCCACGATAGATCTGAAAAAGTACAAGTGTAAAGGCCGATTGATTGAATCAGCTGCACTAAAGGCCTGATTTTGTGCCAAATGTATTTAAATAATCATAAATTAAAACAGTAGCTTGCTAGTTGAGCTTTTTTAATACCCGAAGAGGCATATGATGCATTTAGGACTAATGTTTTCAATGCGACATGGAAAATTAACTAGGAAAATCCATTTTCATGAAAAATATTGCCATTTTCACCCAATATTTGCTCAACATTTTCCATTTTTTCAAACAGCTTCTTGTGTTGTAAATTTATTTTGTACAAAATGCGTTGAGCTTAATAAAATTTCAATGTTGAAACGTTGATATGATTAAAAACCGATCCAGTATCTGGCTGTAAAATGAAATTAAAACATGCAAATCGAATATAATCATCTTTTGTTAAAAGTTGGCAAGATAAGCGTCCAAACAAACGGTTTTTAGTTTCGATCGGTTTGTAATTTCCGAACAGAGATGGGCTTTCACTTCAAAAATCAGCACGCTGCCTATTTTTAGGGTTTTTATTGGAGATATGATGGCAGTCCTGTCATGTTAACACGTGTGCGCGTTTTTTTACACACATTCGCCACCGCTTTTTTTTTATTTTTGTTTTTTTGTTATTTGACGTGATTCAAATAGGTCTTCAGCAGTGACGTGTACAAAAAAGTTTACAGAAAATATCGTTGGTTGTAGATTGAAAAGACGAAAGACATTTCAAAACCTGACATTGAAGGTTGGTATGGACATAGGTATACACACTATAAAGATACTTCTGACATGATAATTTATTCCTCTGTTTAGTAAAGCAATGGATAATAGAGGAGTTCAGTCTAAAAAGTGTTTTTTTCTGACAAGAATGACAGTTAAGATCTACCATTCAAAACATAAGATTTTTGCATGTTTGAATACACCCCCAAAGCGTATATCTTGATATTTAAAATCACTTTTTAGTTGAATACTCAACATATCGGTGGCCAATGATTCTAGGAACTTTTGGCAAGTCACCATTTCATTTCTGTTATTCTGTTACTAGCTATGTCAAATGTCAGTTATATTTATTTTTGTTGATATTCGTTTGCTTGTGTATGTCAATAATTTTCGATTAGATTTTTGTAGCATTTCTAGTTAGTTGTATCTCTATTCTTCTAATTACTTTTTCCACTGACATCTGACATAACTAGTGACAGATAACAGAAATTAAATGGTGACATGCCAAGAGTTTCTAAAATTAGTGGCCACTGATATGTTGAGTATTCAGTATTAAAAAGTCATTTTAAATATCAATTCGGGGGTGTATTCATTATTTCAATAAAGCAATATAGATGTTCGCAATGATAAAAAGCATGCAAAAATCTTGTGTTTTGAATGGTAGACTTCAACTGTCATTCTGGTCAGAAAAAACACTTTTTGTTGGCCATACTAACCTTAGACTGAAATCCTCTATCATAGATAAAAAAATACTCTATAAATAATTAATGTTTATAATGACACTTTGTATTTTCATCTTAAAACGTAGTTGTCAATATTTGTTATTTTAAATTAAAAAAAATATTGTCAAAGTAGATGAAAAATACAGGTTTTTTCTAGATACCATCAACTTTTTGGATATTTTAACTATCTCCGAATCTTGAGGGTAGGTTTTTGGTACACTACACACTTTCATTAGACCGTTTCCTACATCAAATTTTGTGAGGAACTTGCTGAAGTAAGTGAGTGAGTTGAGGAAGAAAATAATGCACTATTTATTTAGTTGCCCTACGCCTGTGGATTCAAATAGGATATGTCTGGCAGGCAGTTGATTTCATTTCTATACAAAGTAATGTACTCCACATTTTTCAGTTTTTATTTCAAGCGTTTCGATTTAATTGAAATATGACTGGACATATTTCAGCTATATAGATGAACATTGAGTTTGATAAAAACAACACACATATCAATAGTTTTTCATTTTCGAATATTCCGTCCTTGGTATAGCTAATTGACAATTCGTATCAGATCCGTATTTTGATCATAACAAATTTTGCAAAAAGGAAGCAATAATTTCACTATTTTTGATCGATAATTTAGCTTTCTTTTCCTTTTCTCTACCTGACGAAATTATGAAAATAGAGTCCAAGCATAAACCACAAACTCTTAAATGTACTTTTTTTGGAAATTCCGATTTCAAAATTAGTGATGAGTAGATGAGCGTCAGATCCAGTGGTGAAGTGAAGTGAAGTCAGGTGAAGTGGAGGATGATGTGGAATATGTGTTTAGATGTTGGAAGAACGAGGAAGTTTTGAAGAAGTTGGAAAATAAACTGGGAGATGGCGGTGTATTGGGAAAATATGGAGGAGATTATGTAGAGGGGCGAGGAGGAATGGATGGAGATAAGTGGCGTAGTAGAGAGCATGATTGGGGAAACGAGTGATAGAAGATGACGAAGAGTGGTGTATGAGGGATCGCCGCCCGTCTTGTAGTATGCTAGTATGCTAGGGTAGTGATTCCAAGTCACGGCGAGTTTGGGGAGGATTTGGTTGGTAGGCATTCCCGTGGGGATGCGTCTAACACTGTCTGGGTACTGGTTAAGGACCCATTCCCAGCGCGAAAAAAAAAGTTCATCAGTAGGTTCCTCTATTCATGTAAGCAAGTTCTTAGATGCATTTTTATTATAATCAGAAAGATTATATTCAATCTGGCAACGGTTGAAATATCGTTCTGTCATTTGTCAGTTAGTACAAATTCTCTGCTTTCTTAAAAATTATGTCGGTGACTTAACATTATTCTATAAAGACATTTATCATTAATGGATAATTAAATAAATAATATACATCATTAATAAATTTCCAAATCATCCATAAACAAATTCTAATATGTACGACACAAAATCGGCTTTCTCCTCTTTCAACATTTCAATAAAACTTGAAAACATTTATTAATAAATAATAATAAACCACAACGCATGTTGTTAACTCCTCGGTGGACAATATAAAGGCTCATTTCTATCTATTCAAGAACGAAAAAACATGATACCACGCTCCCCGATGTGATCATTTGTGTACCATCTTTGTTTATTCTGACACACTAATATATTAATCTTTATATTACCTGTACAGGTACGGATTTAATGAAAACTATTCGATCGATAGTGAAATCAAACACCCAACCCAACCTTTTAAGCTAGTACAGAAAGTTTAAGCTTGGAAATTCTTGAACATTAATATGGCGAGGAAAGATTTTGTAGCATATCTTTGGCTACTACCTTGTAGTCACTGATAAATGCTTTATTCCATCATTATCTAGACTGGTTTTTTGTCCAAGTATTGCTATTTGCACTATAACACAAAAAGGTTGTGCACTTCGTGCTCTTTGTCGAGCTAGTGAATCTGCCTCTTCATTGCCCGGGACTGTACAACTCCCTTCGTGCGCAAGTCCGAAGAACAATTGTATGAAGGTGTGCATAAAGGAGAACAATTTTTTTTACATTAAAGAAATTACACTCGAATAAATATATCAAAATTTCCGAATATTTTCACGTTAATATGGCTTCTTAATAATAAATAGGCAATGTTAGTTTTAAACAAAGGGGGGTCGAACAAATTAGTTTATTTGTCTATAAATAACTATTCTCTCGGTGTAGCCTGTATAGAAGACACGAAGCTTCTGGAATAGAAGTAGGTAGATAACATGGGGTACAAAGATTTAGTCCAAGTTCCTGGACTGTTGAGCCCAACCACAAGTATGAATGAATGAATTTATCGATTGTAGCTGATAAAGTCCGATTCTGTCTAAGTAGGTACTATCGTGTTCTTCGGTCTGCCCACCGAGGTACTCTCTAGTAATGAGCTCAATTTATATAACCGAAGAATGAATGAGTTGTTATAAAGCTTAATTTTTCATCAGATCGTTTGTTACTCAGTTCAAAATTCCGATTAACTTGTTCCATGCCATTCCGGTTCATATTAACAGTACTCTTTCTTCTTTTTTTCTATATTAAAATGTGTTTTACACGATACAATCTGACGTAGAATAATAACTTTATTAAAACAAATTTAGTGCTGCTAGTGGAAATATTGAAAGCATAATATCGTCTTGAATACCATGCATATATATTTTTTTAATTGTTCTTTTATTCTTGTTAATCAATTGAGGTACTGGATTATGTAGCAAAAAAGAGCAAGAAGAAGGTGGGTGGTCCAGAAATTTAGAGAAAAGTGGAAAATCCCAACTGGATAAAGATGTAAAAATTTACGGCAGAACCAATGAGCAATAATAGGAAGACTATCAAAGCCTAGGTATGATAACGGAACACTGTAAGCTTGAAAGACTTGCAGAGCTGGTGAGATTGACAGCCGAAGCCATGTGCATTCCATGCCAGTGGACTGCCTGGATCTTTTTTCCCGATTTAAGATCAGTTCAATGATGTAGAGAATCAAAGAAAAAGATATCTGCTGATCTTTACGATAGAGGAGTTCAGTCTAAGGTCAGTGTGGCCAACAAAAATTGATTTTTCTGATAAAAATGACAGTTAAGGTCTACCCATGGTCTACCATTCGAAACATAAGATTTTTGCATGTTTTTTTATCATTGCGAACATCGAAAATAATGAATACACCCCCGAAGCGCAGATCTTGAAATTTGAAATAACTTTTCAGCTGAATACTCAACATATCGGGGGCCAATAATTCTAGGAACTCTCGGCATGTCACCATTTCATTTCTGTTATCTGTCTCTAGTTATATCAGATGTCAGTGAAAAAAGTAATTAGAAGAATAGAGATACTACTAACTAGAACTGCTACGAAAATCGAATGGAAAATGGACATACACAATTGAACGAATATCAACAAAAATAAATATAACTGACATTTGACATAACTAGTGACAGAATAACAGAAATGAAACGGTGACTTGCCAAAAGTTCCTGGAATTATTGGCCCCCGATGCGTTGAGTATTCAGCTAAAAAGTCATTTCAAATTACAAGATCTACGCTTCGGGAGTGTGTTCATTATTTTTATTAAGGAATATAGATGTCCGCAATGATAAAAAACAAGCAAAAATCGTATGTTTTGAATGGTAGACCTTAACTGTCATTCTTATCAGAAAAAACACTTTTTGTTCGCCACACTGACCTTAGACTGAACTCCTCTACCTATTGTAACTTAATTTGAATGTTTAAAATTGGTTTGAAATGTTCCAAGTCAATGAAAACAATGGTTAAGTTAAGTGAATGGCTTCATCATCCACAGTACTTACCAGATCTGGTCTCTAGCGTCCAGAGGAATGAATGTCTTACATTAAAAATTTGTCTCTACTTCAAATCTCACGAATAGTTCTCTTCTAGTTTTATCCCCTTTTCATAACTTTAGAAATTTAATCATTTTAAACAGTTCTCATGAAATTCTTAAACTCGGCAAACACAGGGAAAGCCGAATACTTGGAAAAAAATATAACTTCTCATAAAGTATAAAGTGAAAATAAAAAAGCGCGAAGTTAGGGAGTTAATAGAGTGCCCCATAAAGTTTATTGGATGATACGACTCCTAAGCCTTGGAGAATGCATTAGAATGCCGCCATTTGAATTGGCAACGTCGCCATTTTATTACGACTTCCACTTTATATTTAAATTCTGGTGATCCAATATTCTGGCAATTTCATTTTCTGGCTCTCAGAATAGAGTGGCTTTGCTTATGAGAGAATAACACTCTAAATGACAGAGGCGTATACGGTACATTCTTAAGCAGGGGTTTTTAATTTTTCTCCTTATATTATTACACACTTCAGTAGATATCCAGTAGATAGAAGACAAAAGTGTAAGAGTAGAGCCACTACCAACATATTTTCTCTCTCTTTATAAAGTTTTAGCAAAATCAATTGAAATTTGGAGAAAATATAAAAGAAACTGTTACAAAATACTGATTTTTTCTCGTTGGATGCGCTCATGGCGTCGGGCGTGGGACGGAAGGGAGGAAAAAGGCAAGGAAAATTGCTACCGAGAAATGGAAATGTATTTTCACACCCATTCCAACGGTATAAGTAGTTTTTTATTCAAAGTTCATCTTTGGAAGTACGAGCAGACCCTAGCTTATTTGAATTCTTATATTAGCACAAGTGGCTATGACTATATATAGTGATAAATTTCGAAAGAAAATCCAGATAGAAACGAAAATAGTCTTGGGATAGCGGTGAAAACTATTTTTTTTTATAAAATGAACCTGAAATATTTATTTTTTTGTGAAATATCGGATAGAGTGAAAAGTAAAAACCTATTCGAAGATGTTAGAACAAAGAATGACTGAAAGAATCTACAATTTCCTGTACATCAACGTAGTGGCTCATAAACCGTTCTAGTTACCATCGAAGACATTGGAAAAAATCAAATAGAAATAAAAAAAAAGATAAAATAAATTCTTAGTGATAAATATCTGGTGGAGTTGTGGCCATTTGGCTTATTATTCCGATATCTTCATTCAATGTAAAGTGGTTTCGCCGAGTTGGCCGTACTAACAAGACAGTACGAGGTGGCGATGTCACTCAGGCCGTAACGAAAAGGCGGCAGTACCGCCCAACTGGGCCGCTTTTACCTCGTACCTCAGCACACACAATGTACCATTAACTAAGCGAGATCTAGTACCGCTAAACAGGGACTTATTCGGACGAGAGAACTTTTATTACGATCGATATAGAGAGAAGAAATCTTCGGATTGATTGTATAACTTTAATCTTGATGAGGCTGTAAAATAGATACCTACCTACTGATATACGAATACACACATTTATTATTATTAAATAAACATCTTGAGTCACTTTTTTTGAAAAAAAAACATTAAATGGATGTGCCTTTTTTATCTGATTTATATCCTACATTGATTTCAGTCTTTTCTCACTTCTCTCGAGTCTCTCTTCTTTTTTAATTTCACTTATAGACTTACTATGTGAGTCGCAGTGGAGGGCCTTATAGACCCACTCACCACAAACCTAACCTACTATGTTCTGTTAATATCTGTATAGGTACATAGGTTGCAATGATAATTGGAATGGCAGAAAAGCAGAACTAACATTTCTTTCAGTTGAAAATGTTATAGACGGAGGAAGCCATTTTCGTTTCATTTTCAAAAACAAAAGTTATACGGCAGTTTGCAATTACCACCGGAGACATTGAAAATACGAATCTTGTTGAAATATTAAGAAAATATATTAAGTTGCGTCCCCAGGTTCTTAAACACAACAGATTTTTTGTAAAATATGCGAATGGAAAATATATCAGAAATCCTGTGGGTATTAACACATTTAGCAGTCTGCCAAAAGTTATTGCACAATTTCTTGGTCTTTCAAATCCTGTTCTATATACTGGCCACTGCTTCAGAAGAAGCTCTGCCACTTTCCTAGCAGACAGTGGTGCTGATATTTTAAAATTAAAGTGGTATGGAGGTTGGAAATCTACCTCTGTTGCGGAGGAATATGTTGAAAATTCCATGAATAATAAAAAACTTATAGCGCAAGAAATATTTAGTGGAACATCTAATGCAATGTGCGCCGCTTCCCAAATAACAGCAGGTTCGAGCAATGAAAAAAATATGTCGTCGGGAATTAATTTGAATAATTGCAATAATTGAGTTATCAATATTTATAATAATTAATTAATTCATAATTTATGTTTTTAACTTGTATTATAACAGTTTAATAAATAGAATAATTCTTTTTGTCACTAATTTTGTAATACATTTTTCGTCACCAATTGCTTAGACGTTTCATAATGTCAATCAGTTTTAAAAAGTGTCATTTTATATTAGAAAAAGAAAATTTTTGCAATAAAATAAACAAAAATTTCAAAAAATAATTCCTTCTATTTTTATTTTCCACTTTATAAAGCAATAAATATTTCCATGCACTTAAATTTAATGAAACCTCGACATATAATAATTTTATACACGGCAATTCAAAACAAAGCAAGTGTTTATCATCCTGTATCTAATTTTGTAAATGTTTAAACAACCAATAACTTTTTTTTTAAGATAACTACGTTAACAAATAAACATCATTAACTGGAATTTATACGTAAAATCCACTTATCACTATTTTTTTATAAATAAAAACAGTGGCGTCACTTGAGGAAGCCAAACAAAAACCTCAACGTTCCCGCTATAGCTTGTAGCATGTCTATCAGCATCACCCTTTTTCGCTTTCGACCGTCCTGGAAGCAGGGTGTACCTTTTCCGTATAGTTTTTCCCTAAACTGCTGTCGCCTGGGGGTGAAGTCTCGGGCCAGAGAAGAGCGCTTCCCATTTTTTGTCTTTACTTAGCTTGGTTAGTCTGTCTCTTCAGTGACAAGGGAAAAGATCTCTTCTCTCGGGGAGCGCTGTTCCCTGGCCCGAGAATCGACACCCTGGTCAGCACCTAGGTCACCTGGAGAGTCCCTAGAATACTTGGTAGGACATCTTCAAGACATATCCACCTTCACCTACCGAATTAGCTGGTAATACATTTTCAGGACATCTCTACCTCCGTCTACCAATCTAAGTAGATCTCTTTTTTTTAAATTCCTTATCATCCTGGCTGTAAGAGCTCTGGAGGATCGTGTCCGGGCTCACACAAGTTTTTTTAACTATCATTTCCATTCTTTTTAAAGGTTAGAGGCTCCCTGAAGCTTTGACAGTCTGTCAACATTCTGGTATACTTGCTGCAACACCAACAAACCAAGATGAAGTCGAACCACCCTTGAGAAGAGTCTCTTGCCGGGATTTGGAGTGGAGCAATTAGGATAACGAGATTAAGAAACTTACTTAATGATATTCTTAGTCCGTATTGTATTTTTTGTAGCTTAAACAAGTACTTAACTTAAAAGTTCATCCACATTTTCTTCTTATTAATAAGAAATTGAACAGAAATCTTTTGCCCCTATTATTCTATGAATTTTTTTTCAGTTCTCCACAGCTCTGGTTGTACACGAGTCCTAAATAAACTCATATAAGGTGTTAATGAGTTTGGAACGAGCCAGGCAGTAGGCTCACAATAAATATTAGATTAACACTTTTAAAAAAGTTGATAATTTGTAAGACATTATCAAATAGCAACTTTAATATGAAGGTGATAATTTGAAGTCGTTAAAATATAAATGATAATTGGTTTAAAAAGTATAATTACACCGTCTTATGTAACGTAACATTAACGCTAACAATTTGATGACTACGCGGAGAAATTTATTTGTTATGACGTTAGAAATACATATTATCGAGACCTGTTAAAAAAAATTCACAAATAATAAAAATTACAGTGGAAATTTATATAAAATCCTATTGACTGCGCCATTTTCATTCTCCTCGACGCGAACTAATTTCGCACTTCCGATAAATGAAAAATTATATTGATTTCTTTCGCTTCAACTCTCCCGAAATTACCTCGATGTCGCTGTGACATGATAAACTTCGTGTCAAAAAGATAATAGAACAGTTGAACGTCTTTGTTGGGCTCAAATGATCAAACTCCAATATGGCGTTTAGTGTGAGGCGCTAATCGACCGGAAACTTAAGATTAGACGCCGCTCTTCCGTCCGTACACTTCCCTTCACCCTCACCGACCCCTAAAAAGACATCACATGTTCACAAATACAAATATATTCCTTATAGGTTGACAGTTTTTATTTTTTTTTGGAAATATATTAGGTAGGCTCTTATAGAATTCACCAAATGTCATTTTTCACGTTTTCTATGCTTATATTCATATCTTTTTGGGTTTTCAAGAAGTGATGAATCGAAAATTTGTAAGTTATGGAAAAGTTGTTGGCCCTGTTTCTACAGACTCTACGAGGGGCAGTGAAAAGTTCACTTCCGCCTCAAGTTAGGTTTGAAACTCTGTTTTTAAATTCATATTTTCTCCGGCAGACCTATAGTCAACTAATTTTTTCATATTTTGAAAAAAACTGTAGTTCACTTTAGGATATTTCCAAAAACAATTTATTCAATAGTGATTCACTTATTACACCCATCATCTCAACTGAAATCAATGTAGACGCTAAGTTGGCGAGGGGTACCGGTGGCTTTTGTAACATAATATTCTAGGGTGGTGAATGATGTTCACCCTTATTATTTGAGTTAAGCGAGGGTGTTCAAACAAGAGCCCTCAATCGGTTTATTTAAAGTTAACCGCCCTGTTTGTTTTTCAATTATGTGAATGTTACCAAACGGATTGCTCGGCTTTGTACCTACTTCAGTTCTTAGACAGATAATTTTCGTCAGAACACGTTTTAAAATTTAAAAAGGTTTTTTTTTCAACTTAAAATTCATCGTTTGTTAATGCCGACAGTTGAAATATAAAATTGAGAGGAATCAAAAAGAAACAGAAGCAGTAGAAGATGTTTAAGATACAAATAATTTTAAAAAAGATAAATTGAATTTTGCTTCAACTGAATAGAAAAGAAAATTTATGTAGAAGGAGCAAAAGCTGTGTATAGGACAATTCAAAGTACATTAAGTGTTTTTGGTAGGATATTTTTAATTTTATGCGTTATACTGAGCCTTGAATATTGATGGCAGCTCAGGTTGCCAGTGTGCTCTACGCTAAGCGATTTTTTATTTGCAGGTCAAATGAACTGGACAATATGGACGACAAAATGCAACTATATAAAATCTCATCTATTGGAATTATTCCAGCAGAAGCCAAGACTGATGAAGATTCCGACTTCTGAGGGGAAGAAACTGAAGAGAATGTAAATAATCATCTTGCCAGAATTTTGAGATTGACAAGAGTTTTAAATTTGGAAGAAAATGATGAGGATGAAGGAATGCATATTGTTAAAGCCGAGCCTGTAGAAAATGTTGAGAAAGAAGGAAATGAAGACCAAAAAGAAATGCGTATTGTATGTTGAAACAAAGCCTGAAGAAAATTTTGAGGAAGAAGGGAATGACGAAAAAGAAGAAATGTGTATTGTTGAATCCAAGTCTGGAGAAAATGTCGAGAAAGAAGCAGAATTGTCGATTAGAACAATAAAAATAAAGATGAAGACAGAAAAATTTGGAAAAATAGCAAGCTGAAGAAAAAGTTTAATGAGTTTTTGAGGACATACAGAGAATCTTAAATGTTTTACAGGATTACATGGATTAACGCCACATGTTATCTATATAGATCTGGAAAGCAAAGCTTGGAAAAGGAAAAATCATGAACCACATCTTAAATACAAAAAAAAATTGGAAGTGAATGGTTTTAAGCTGTACCAGTTCTCACAAATCTAAAGAAATCTTAAAGGGGAGAGCTTAAAGGAACTTAGAAGAAAAGATATTAACGGAGTTATTGTATTCGATAGTGAATGTTAAAAAAAGTAAGTACCTAGGATTAGAACTTATGTATTTGAGGAGTTAAAAAAGCCCTTATAGAATAATTTCATTAGTAATAAGCTTGAATTTTTCTATTTCACGAAAAAAAATATCCTGCAAGTAACGAATATCTTATAAATTTTAATGACTGCCTACCAAATCTTTTTTATATTGAAGAAAGTAATAAAATCAACGGATAAAAGCGATTCTAACAAATAAAAACTTCGGAAACGAACAGTTTCAGCATTGTTCGTATAAAACTGATAAATCCTCCTTTTTTCTCGTTCGATTTTCTCATTCATCGTATTATTCTCCCTAATAAATGATCTACACCTCGATTTTCTCAAAGGCCCATCAATAATTGGCTTCCAGCAGGGCAGGTCTTGGGAAATTTTTAACAATAGTTATCAGAATCAATAAAAAGTATCTGTATCCTGTATCTGTAGAATAGGGAGGGGGTTGTAGGCTAACAGCACATGTGCCCCATTGTACATCCTCTCGAGGAGTTGTCCTCCTGGGTCATCGTCCATCCTGTACTTCCCAGGAAGGTGGACAGGTCACTAGTAGACATCTCCTTTATATCGGCAGGTGTAGGCCAAGACTCACCAAACACACACTCTCTGATCGACGATAACTCCGGACACTCGCATAAGACATGCCTGACAGTTTCATCTTCCTGTTCACACATCCTGCATAAAGGTGTGTCCACTAGCCCCATATTATGGAGGTGTTTAGTTGACAGTGACCAGTCAGAAATCCTACTGTTAAACGTAGATTTTTCCTGGTCATCGCCAAATATCAGCAATGCATTAACCTTTACTTCTGTCGTGCCCTTTAAACCACCTTAGGATAATTTAAGTATTCAAGGTAACATTTCATTAACAATAACTATTAATACACTCAATATCTGACAAAATAAACTGAAAATATGGACAAATCTCTTTTTATTTTATGTAGAATGGTTAATTTGAAAATTATAAAACCGATACTGTCCCTATTTTCCTTTAGGGCCATCAATAAACGTCGATGTGACGCATCTAGCGCCGACTTCCTTTCTAAATCGAAATTGTATTAAAATTTAAATGAAGAGATTCACCAATCAGCATTCACCAATAGATTTCCGGATGATGCTTTGATAGAATCTCCAAGGAGATTGGCAATCGCTTATACGTCACATCCTGCATGCAAATTTTTTCAAGTACTCACCATGGAAGTGCCAAAAAAAGAAGAAAACAAAAAATAATCATATTATAATACAGTCAATAGCAAAAATCTTATTGTATAATGAATATAAATAGATAATATTGAAGGTGAAGACGAAACGATATATCTAATAATAATAATAAATGCATCGCCTAAACATACAGTGCATACCTACATATGAAGAAATTGAAAAATTGTTAATAATGTTACACAGCAGAATCAAGATTTATAGGTCGCAAATCTCTAGGACTAGCTGGATTATTATTTTTGGGCATTGGGAAAACATGCTCACCTTTACAGATGACAGGATGCACACCATTTTCATAAGAAAATTGAATTTGTGTGTTAAGCGGTATAATAACGTAGTAGCATATCGATGCTAAGCTGATCGACACCTCTGGCTGCAGATTTGATTTACAGTAACATCTTGTATACTTTTAAGTTGCATTTTTGAGTAAACTTATAATTTTTAGTAAAGATCAACAAATAGCTATCTATGCCATCAGTTATGAATTGCCTAATTTTGTGTAACGCGTGAGAACTCACAAGTTACACAAAATCTCATTTCGTAACGTATTGCATACAAGATTTTTTCTAATTTTGAAGAAAGTAATAAAATAATAAAATTCAATAAAATTGATAAAAATTTGGAAAACATAATAGATATTTACGTAATTAGTTATGGAAAGAGCGATATTGTTCAACAAGCGTAATATTTGCCAAAACGAGCGCTAGCGAGTTCTGCAAATTACGCGTGTGGAACAATGTCGCTCTCTTCATAACGTGTTTACGTACAACGTTTTATCTAATTCCGCGCTTTCATAATATTCAATAAAATCTTCAATAATTACAATGATAATATTGAAGTGGAATCAAATGGTGTTAGAAGTATTGTTACTATGATGTATTCACCCAGAAAATTGACTTACTTTAAATAACTGTGTCCTGAATAATGTTTTCAATGTTTATAAATCTCAAAATACTATTGAATTAAAATAATGGGTTAATTGCAAGGTTTAAATAATGAAATAATTGTCAGTTTTGACAGTATCTACCTAATTAATAAATTATTCTATGAAACTCATGTGGTATCTCTATGTTGAAACATAAACAGTTACGTTTTTACATAACTACTTTTTATAATTGTTATATGAAGGTTATGAAAAATGTGACGTTACCTAACGTCAAGGAGTGACTTAAAGTGTCACATTTTAATAGCAGAATTAGATAAAAAAATCATTAATACTATGGAAATTTCTTTATTCTCACCCATTTTTACGTAACGCCTATGTAAACTGACTATTTATACGTCTAAATATACTTGATTTAGTGCGGATTGGTTCTTTCTTGCTGAACCAAGCAAAAATCGTTTAAAATGTGTTTATTTGAATTTCTGCAGTTACATCCCTTCTGATCGGAATTAGGGGTGGCGAAATTTGAATGACGCACAGGAAAATGTGCATAAATTTTAGGGAGGCTGTAATGATAAATTAATAGTGAAGTTATAAACAAGAAAATCATTGACACCACGATGCAAATGGATTTTTTTTCCGGATTGTAGGCAATTAACTGAGAATGTTTTTCCACTACTAGCTCCATAGGTCAATAATGGACAAATTCAAATATTTTGAGAATACAGGAATTTTATATACCCAGTGAAACGTGAACTTAGCGTTCAACCTTTCAGCTTTTATATTTATCATTGAATTTCTTCAGAATTTTGGTTTTTGGTGGAATAGTCCATTCATATTTCTTAAAAATATTGCTTTTGAAAAATTAATAAATTATTTCACTTTTGTGATTTGTAGTGGAATAAACTAATGATCCAAAAATCAAGATTCTTAAAGTATTTTACCGCGAAATTTGAAATTTTGAATTGTCTTTAAATAAGAATGAGAAAGGTTCCGGCAGGTCTTCTCCCATCGTCTGTCGAAAAAGTAGCAAGTTTGGAACTGTGCAGTAATACATTTAATAATTTTAACACCAGTTTGAATGAACAAAAGATGCCGTTTTATCATAAGAATCTGGATTACTGGTATGTTTTTTCTACATATAATTGTTACCTATATAAAATTTCATAGTGGAAGATTTATATTTATTGAGTACTTATTCTTTAAACAAAATGGCTACCCATTTCTGGAAGCCACATGGTTATACCTTTTCTTTCATATCAACGATACATGAAAGTGCTGACGTCGAGTGAACCTATTATTCCTTGTCTATGTACGGTGACTACACGGTCAGCTGATGCGAGCTATGGGCGGGGCATATTGGCCTAACGCCTTTCACTTTACCCCTACTCCGTGACCGGCTGTAACGCGACATGCAACAGATGTACGAATAAAAGATTCACTTTAAAAAAAACGTAAAAGTTTTAAAAGTATGGAATTTTCAGTTATGAAATCAAACAATTTTATTTTGTAAAATCTACATTGTAATTTAAACATAAAGTGACGCGTTTCGCTAACACAGTAGCTTTATCAAACGTTGGTCTGTAGGCACTGTATAAATAGAAAGCTTCTCATTATACCTCCAACGTTTGATAAAGCTACTGTGTTAGCGAAACGCGTCACTTTATGTTTAAATTACAATGTAGATTTTACAAAATAAAATTGTTTGATTTCATAACTTACTATGGATCTACATCAAGTAAAAGCCTCATCTATTCAATTTATGGAATTTTCTTTTCGGTGGGATAAATGTGATGCAAATACAATCTTTAATGGTGCCTTTCTGTACACCTTTGGTGGACACTTAATATCAAAAGTCTTTTACAAATATTTGACAACTTAAAAACCATTCAAGAAAATTTTATTTATACAGGGGATTACTCCAGTGTTTCCGGCACGTCTTCGAACAAAACTTAGTAAATACAGGTGCGCCATCTTAACACATGTTCTTTTTCAGAGCCACTTAGTTACTTATCGACACTGAGAAAACATTCAACTTAAAGAGTTCACCACTGAAATGTTTGTAGTTTTTTTCTATCAAATAAAAATAAATATTTTAAGAATTTTTATTAAAAGAACAACAAACTAATGAAGCTTTGAGAATCTACAAACAGCCAAACAAAAACTTATTATTAATATCGGACTCCTACAGTGCTCTCTTAGAAATAAAACAACTATTTCCCACTCACCAAATACTCTTAAATATTAAAGAAGAACTTTACAGACTCCAGAAAACACACGTTAAAGTAGAGTTCTACCATCTTTTGAAAAAATTCCAGTTTTCGATTTCAAACCAGTTATAAAGGATTTTGTATGGAATATCTGGCAAAAAAGATGGGAAGAAACCAATTCACTACTTAAACAAATCATGCCATCGGTAAAATCCGGATTGACACTTCCACAGAACAGAAAAGACCAGGTTGTTTTAAACAGATTAAGAATAGGACATTCAGCCATCACACACCAGCATTTATTTAATAAAGAACCACCAAAGCAGTGTTTAATATGTGATGTGCCTCTAACCATAAAACATATACTGTTGAATTGTGCAAGTTTCAGTGTTAGAAGAACAGTTAATAACATCCCACCTAATATGAAAGGCGCGTTGAGTGAAAACGGTGAAAAAGTACTCAAATTTCTGAGACTCCAATCTCTATTTAAAGATATAAGAACTATTGTATGTTTTTTCATGTAGTCACACTTTGTCCCCGCTAATAACCCTAGAGGTTGATGCGGTAAAATAAAAAAAAAACTAATTAAATGTTTAAGTAGATAAGAATTTAAAACCTATAGGTACCTAGCCTATTAAACATAAACAGAAGTTCAGTATTTTCGAAATACATTTCCCACCTTTCTACATAAAATTTATCATCACAGATAACATCGTCTTCTTTCGTCTTTACTCCTAATTGGAATACTTTGAATTATTAGATCTGTTGTTTGTGTTCGTGCCTAAACACTAGCTGTCTTTGTTCGATTTAACCTCATTAGAAGAGTAGAAGAGGCACTTTTAAGTCGTCATTGACATTTGCATTCGAATGCCTTTAATTTGTTTCAGTTTCAGAGGTATCTAGGTTGGCAGACTGTAATATGGAAATTAGAGGAACCTAATGAAGTTGTTGAAGGTACAAACGATGCTATAAGATTATCCTGAGTGTGTTTAAAATATAGATCACTAGAGAAATACGGATATAAAAGTATTTTTCCTCCTTTTTTTTTAAACAAGGTCCCGTATTCTCGAATCTACATTGTTGAATGTCGCAAGAGAAAGTGACAAATTGTCATAGGCGAGATTTAAATTTGGAGTGGTTATAGTACCAGGAAGTTGGTGTTGTGGGTGGAATTTTGTAATAAAATAAAGTTTTATAGGAAAAAATTCAACCTCACGACAGGATACTCCAAATAATTGAAGAAAAAATAAGTTTCCCAGTGTAGATTCATTCAATAGCTGTTAAAAAACGATCTGCTACTTCTATAAAAAATGACACGCAATTAAGCTCCACTCTAGATATTCAAAATTATTGACACTTAAAGTTGTTTACACTCTCAAGAAGGGCATTAATAGGGTGTTGAGATGTAATGAGCACTTATGGTGTTTTGAAATCGCTTAAAGCTTAAAAGTGAAAACGATTAATGAAGCTTTTTCGATATATTTTTTAAGGATAATTGTAATTTCCTTTTTTTAAAGTGGTGTGCGACCACTTAGGAAGCGGTGGTGAATGTTTTGACTAGTATTAATGGGTTAAATGGATTTTTTTTCATCATATCCTTAGGGTTTTTTATCTTGTAAGGGAATGTTTATACAAAACTCGTATTAAATAACTTATATAGGTGCATATTTATTCTCTGGAGCTGGTCCCAAAGATGCTTAGTAGGATTGAGCTGAAGGATCTCTTCTAAATGAGATTTTAAAAAGGTAGTGACCAAATGGATGTTACAGAAGTTCCTACAGACAATCTTATTTTGTGAAGAGCATTTGTGGTCATAAAAAAAATAGTTTTGATAAATGCATTTCAATAAAAACTATCCATACCACATAAAACTGATTGCGTCACTTTTATGAAAAAAATACGTCAAAATCATATAAAGGGGGACGTCTTTAGGCTTATAGACAGAAGTATGTGGGCTGGATTGTTTTCATTGAAATCCTCTTTATATTTATGTATTTTGCAGACAGTTTCAGTTATTGTAAGGTTTTTAAATTTAAATGAAATAATGATAATTCAAATTTGATATTAAAAACGAAGGTAATAAGAAGAAATTACGCAATAAAGAACCGCCAATTCTACCGCCTCCAGACGTTCTCGGGTGAGTTGAGGGTCTGAATATGAGAGTGTTGGTATTACTTTACCAGTATCATTCACATAGAAGTACTTGTAGGGGGGATGAATATTTTAAAATAAAAAATATGTCATCTATTTGAATTCCCACCATTTTATTTTAAGACCAATCGAATTGTTATAGTATATCCTGTAATTCATAATGGGAGAATCATTGTAGGTGCTACTGTTTCAATGCCACTCCTGTGTAAATTAATAAGATAATGATAAATTCTTCGAAAAATTTTTATGTTCTTGTTTGGATAATTTTGAACTTTTATGTTTATGAAAACAATAGGGTACAAGCATAAATTTTGCTATTGATGGGAATTGACGCTTTATCAGACATCCTAACACCTTGCATGCCTATTTTTTCAAAAAAATATAAACTTTACTTTTAAAACGACTTTGAAAATCATAAAATTTAAAAGTCCGCCAAAACGCGCTTTACGTCATAAAGATGGCTGCCCCATGGTGTGACGTCATTTGTTTACGTTCTTATTCGTGTATCACGCTCTGAGTTCTTGTGAACTAATTTGTTTCTGAAAGCTTTAAAAATGGGTTCCAGTGTGTAAATCAACGTCTATTAAAACTCCGCATTACTTTTGTTTGTGAAGACCATTTTAATGTTAGTACCTACTTCTATGCTGGTAATTTTTATTTTTAAATAGTTTGAGGTCAGGTACCAATATGTCTAGGAATCAACCATAACATCATTTTCTTACGACAACTCATCGAAATTTGATTGGTATATATTATATAAATGAAACATAGTTTAAATCGTACTTACGATAATGCTTTAACTCCTCTCATATCCTCTGCATTAAAGCAGCTTCATAAATTCAAGCAGCATAAATGAGTCTACTTTGGGCAAGTTATCAGTTTGTGCTTTTACAAAACCTTCGCTAGCCATATCTTTACTCACAAAATATGAAAGAATCGTCACTGAACACTGAACTAGTAAATAAAATATATTCTTCCAAAAGTTGCAAAATATCCTCGAATATATCGAATATTTAGGACCACTTTCCACTTTACGTTGACTTTTAGGAATAAAAAAAAGCACACACAAACACGTAATGGTCTCAAACAAACATATAAATGATATTTTTACGTCGACACAACTACACATAACCTAATGCAATACCGGCCATATTGACATAAGTAAACACAAGAGATATGACATCACACGTATCATCGGTAGCGTTCAGAAATCCTCGGGTAGTGGTCGGTCGGAAAGTGCATTGAAATTAGAATTTTATTTTAAAATTTGGGAGTAATTTCCAATGGAAACTGGTTTATTTCCTATTATTAGTAATTTTTGATATCATATTTACTATTATAAATTAATATCCAAGCAAAATATGAAATATGCGTGTACTCTATTGATACAGCATAAGCTGCATATATATGTTGGCATGGACTGTACAAACATGCTGTTCGACCAAACTACTGACCGGACAGTGTAGACTGAGATAACAATTGCAAGCAATTGGCATAGCAGATGACAGACTATGTTGGTTTTTCCAGGAAGTAGACGAAGCCATGGAGTACATACTCTGTGAGTGCGAAGACCTAGCAAGGGCGCGGTTTCATATACTCGGAGAAGAAAAATCGAGGACAGAGAGCTACGCAAGGGAGGCTGTATATAAGTCTAATAAAAATAATAAAGCTAGATATAGAGCTCTAAATATAAAGGTCGCTGTTGGATAGAACAAAGAGCCACTACAATTCTAATCTAATCTAATCTACTAGTTGAACTATTATTATTTATGCTTTGATCTAGTCTTCCACTAGCTCCAAATAGTTCTAAAAGAAACCATGGCAGTGTGGTTCCTCATTTATTTGTCATAGAAATTTTTATATGTTCCAAATTTCAACTCAAAAGTGAAAATTTGGAAATAATAATAACAATAATACTTTATTCATCCTTTTTGATCATAGTACATGATATAGGACAGGTCAAACAGAAAAGAGGATATTACATTAAATACGACTTACTTATTAAACAGTTAAATTAAAATCGTTTGTTCAAAAACTCTGATATATCATAAAAACATTCGACAATTAAAAAATTTTTAAGATTTTGTTTGAAAACATTGAAATTGTTCTCATCTCTTATACAGATGGGCAAATGATTCAGGAATTGGATTCCTTTATAGACAGGACTTTTTTCAAACAATGACGTTTCATGTTTTGGTGGCCGTATAAGTTTGCCAGATCTGGTTGGGTAATCATGGTAATCAGAATTAAGACTAAAATCACTGCAATTACTTTTTGCATATAATATGCATTTGTAGATGTAAATAGAATAAAAAGTTAGAATACCAAAATCTTTAAAATGATTTTCGCATGTTTCTCTATAATCTAGATTAAAAATTAGACGAACAATCCTTTTTTGAGAAGTAAAAATCCTTGAGGCATTTATGATGAAAATGTTTCCATTTACAAAGCTTTTATGGTGTTTCTAACGTTTTTCTTTCCAATATTGATATTGGGACGACTCTGACTTGGAGCTTTAAGTTCTCCAGCTATAATTCAGCAACATTTAAATATCTGCCGACATTTTTACGATGCCGAAGAATTATTGGAGTAAATTACGTTTCATTTTTGAAATATTTAAATTTGAATTACTGAATTATATCCTTTTCTGCGACATTTAGAAATTCGGATATTCATTTCTGAAAAGGGAAATTTCGTTTGCTATTATTCACGATGATTTGAAATGGGGATTTCTATTTTTCATTTTCTCTCTCTCCTTCGCGCTGAAAAAACGGATATTCAATTTTTCAATTTATTGCGGTGAAGAATTAATCTAAGACTCGAAGCTCGAATTTAAAAGAAAAATGATATTCAAGCATCTCAAACAGTGGGGCACAAACACCTAGGCATTTGTCATAGGGACACACTGTCCAGGAGCAGTCAGTTGCTGTGAGAAATTCAGCGAGTAATCATGCATATACGTAGTTTAGGAAAAATGATGAATGAAATTATGGAGTTTCAAACAAGTCTCAAAGGTAAAATGTGAGTCAAGGCGAAGATGAAGATAATTGAAGTTCACCCAGTCCATCAGCATCAACTAAAGTTATTCAAAGTGAGATTTCCATCTCAATATTGTGTAGTTTTTCTACTTTATATGATCCAAAAGTTGAATTTCCCAACTAAAATCTCTAGTGACCACTGTTTATCATATAAACGGCTCCAGAAGGTCTTTAAACGTAAATAAAATTTGAATGTAGCGTCATCAAGAACACATAACGACTTTGTGGGATAATATAAATCATTTTTATCAGAATTGTTTACAGTTTTTTGAGAACACTTGATCGTAAAATATATTCTCTGCTTTTGATTTTAAAGAGCTTTCGTTCATATGAATTTTATGTATGAACTGGAAGCATATTGTTCTTCTATCGAGAAATCTGTATAATATTAGTAATTTTCCAATGACTCCGGTGCGACCATCTACAACAAAATGTTCATAACCAACCAGAAAAACAAAAGATCATCAATCACGGCGACAGCGAGCGCCAGGTCTAATGAATGTCGGCAACACAAAAAGGAATGAAAATCGACGATTCATAAATTTCATTTGTTTTAAATAAATCAAAGCCATTAGACAATGGTTTCTTTGGTTGATTAATTATTTCCAATAAGTTTACTTTAATTGCACGTCTCGTGAGATAAATCTTCGGTAGAGTTCGGGTAAAACCGAGAGCAATCAGGCCTCTGTTTATATGAAAATCACTACAATTTTAAAATTTTTTGAAATAAGAGGAAATTATTTGAAACTTAACCGTTATAACTAGGATGTCATCTTTATCCATATTTATCAACTATTATTGTGAAAAGCTAGTGGCGAAGCTGCGGAGTAACGAGAAAAGTTGGAAAGTATCTAGAGAAGTGGTAAATCAAAGCCAAATAAAATGGGCAATAAACTCATTTGAACCACTTTAACCAATTCACTACACTGTACCAACGATTGGTCTAAAGAACTCGATGACAGACATCCTTTAGACATAATTTACCTTGACTTTTCGAAAGCCTTTGACAGAGTGCCAGAACGTAGACTTCTACAAAAGCTCGATCATATTGGCATAAGAGGTACTCTCAACAAATGGTTTTCAGACTTCCTAACAAACCGGTTCTTCAAAGTCAGAGTTGGACAAGAATTCTCCCAGAAAAGACCCGTAACTAGCGGTATCCCACAAGGTTCCGTTCTTGGGCCCCTACTTTTCATCGCATATTCCAGTGATCTTCGATACTGTCTGTCAAGCCTAATTTCGGCTTATGCTGACGACATGAAACTTTACGGAAATCCCAACATCAGTTATTTAAGTTTGCAGAATGATATTGATAAACTACAAGAATGGTGTTCCGATTGGTTGATGCCTCTGAACATTGATAAGTGTGTCGTGTTACACATCGGAAACAATAACCCGCAAAATTCTTATTCCATCATTGGACAGACATTAAACACGGTATCATCACAAACCGACCTTGGTTTATTAGTAAACTCGAAACTTACGTGGAGTGAACATATTTCTCATATTTGTAAACGCGCGAACTCTAAACTGTTCCTAATACAAAAAACTTTCACTAAAGCTTCTTTCGAAACATATTGCAAACTTTACAAGACCTATGTCCGACCCATACTAGATTACGCCAGGCCTGCGTGGTATCCAGATTTAGCTAGAGATCGTGAAATGCTAGAAAGAGTGCAAATACGCGCAACCAGATTGTCTTTTGGCCGTGTTAGACCTACATACGAAGAGAGATTAACCAAGGAAAATCTCACAGCATTTGAAGAAAGACGTCTCCGAGGTGACATTATTCTTTCCTTCCGAATTTTGAAATTCAACTTCGGCGACCTTCAAGCAGTTTGCCCCCTCAATTTAGACGACCGTCTTCGTGGGCACTCCTTAAAACTGAAGAAAGAGCCTTTTAGAACTCGTTATAGGCAAAACTTTTCAAGTAATAGAATTTTCGATATTTGGAATGGTCTTCCTCAGCAAATAATTAGCTCGGAAAATGTTAATAGTTTCAAAAATCAAATATACTCCCATATTTTCGATCTGTAGTTTCTTAGGCTTAGTGTAGTGTCAGTTATTGTTTTATTTATATTCTGTAAATTATTATGGACAAAATAGGACTTGATCCTCTGCCCTTATCATGTAATAATAATAATAATAATAATAATAACCATATAAATCACCGGGACCGGATCCAATTATGCTACAAAAGGCAAGCGGCACTACACTCAGCAGACTGTGCACGATCCTTAGAGCAAGCGTGGGACTAGGGTACATACCAAAGGTCTGGAGAAATGTTAGGGTTGTCTTTATTCCTAAACCTGGTGAAACAGGTGACAATAAAGCAAACTTCCTGAGACCCATAAGTCTGATGTCATCTGTACTGAAAACATTGGAAAAACTGGTAGACATGCATATTAGAGGAGGATCATTGGTAGAAAAACCGATCGACCTGGATCAATATGCATACAGACCAGGAGTATCCACAGAGACAGCACTCCATCACCTAGTACAAGGAATAGAGTACGCTCTCGAAAATAAGGTAGTATTATTAGCAGCCTTCCTTGATAGAGAGGGTGCCTTTGATAACACCTCTTACAAAGTAATCACTAGGGCAATTCGTTAAAAGCAAATTGACGGAACAAGCTGCAGATGGATAGACTGCATGCTGAGAGACCGAACGATCTTTTCAACCTTGATGGGTGAAACATTATCCTCCCGGGTTTCAAGGGGGTGTCCTTAAGGAGGAGTCCTGTCTCCTCTAATATGAAACCTTGTAATGGACGGACTGATAAGGAGACTCAAAAAGGAACACCATACTATCTTAGGATATGCGGACGATCTGGTCATCATATCACAAGGCAGATTCAATACTATTACTAACACTAATACTAGTTAAAGAAGACTATAAAGGAGCCTCCACAGGTAGGGAACTGGCTAGTTAGAGCTCACCAACTCAAAAGGATCCTAACACAGGGACACCTCCATACTAAGAGTCTATACTGAATAAGTTAGACAAGGAACTCTCGCCCAGGTTGTTGAAACTGGGTAAGAGAAATTAGAATACAGTTACCGACCTGGTGATTGGACACTGTACCTCGAAGAAGTATCTGCAGAGGATAGGCAAAGTTAGTGAACTTATGTGCAGAAAATGTGAACTCTATGATGAAACACCTACTACTCCTTTGAGAACAAGGAGTCAGACGGAAGCATTTTGGAGTGGAAATAACACAACCATCACAACTACTGAAGATCTCACCAGATAAACTGGTGGCCTATATAGAAGACACGAAGCTTCTGGAATGGAAGTTGGTATAGATAACATGGGTAATGGTACAAAGATTCAGTTCAAGTGCCTGTGCTATTGAGCCCAACCCAAAAGTATGAATGAATGAAGCCCAAGCAAGGTAGAATTGTCTTTTTCGTTCGTGCATCTCCCAAAACAAGTGCCACAATATGTTCCTCATCAAGTTATCAGTATCGCCTGGTGAATCAGATTCAACGGAAAGTAGAAGAAATGTGACATAGACACACTAGAATAATGACCACAGGCCAGTAAGAGTTACCAGAGATGTGGAAGGTAGCAATTTGTTGAAACAATATAAAAGTTCTTGGGAACCAATAAAAAATTGATTGAATAAGACTTTTGTTGTTAATGTTCAAATCTTGTTACGTGATCAATTAAAAACTTAAACTTTTACATAAAATTTATAAGCAATTATGTATATTATCAGAAAATTGTGTTCGCATGAAATTACATATTCGATTCGATCTCATTTGTATTCATTTAAGTCTTTATTCATTACGCGAACAACACACACAAACAAACTACAAAATGGTCTCGCTAATAATGATAAATTAGTTATTTAAAATTATACAACACAGCCAGCAGTACTGCAAGATTGTAAACTGAAATACAATAAAGATATAAATCTCATGCAAAAAAAAATGAACAACACGACGTTAAGGCGATGTTTACCGAAAACCAGCGTATTTTATAGTTCCATCGATATGTGTATGTATAAAAAGAACAACTGATCAGTTTTGAAATGAATATACAGAGTGTTACTGTGAAATTAAAACGTTTTTTATGGAAAGAGAATGTAGTCACGTTATAATTATGTCGTCTACTTTCAAAATTGTCTAAATAGTTAGTAGTGGTATAACTTTTGAGATAATAATATTAACGTTGTGGAAGAATATGAAGAAGAAGAGGGAAATAGAGGATGTTGCGGGAAGAAAGAATGCTTCAGGCGCTATGGGATATTCATCCCAAAGTAGCTACCTCAACAAACGATGAGATCCTCTCGTCATTTTTCCAAATACAAATCTAGACTTAGGCAGTATTCCACTGTGGTTGCATTGCAATATTACCCAGATCATTTGAGCAATCTATTTCTGGGTGTCAAAATTTTAAAATCGATTTTACGTGCTTTTGAAACGTTTTTAAATCAATAATTTAACGGAGATTTCAAAAATGTAGATCATATTTTAAAAATAACACAAAACAATCTTGATTATCAAAAAATATATATCGTAACAGTTTTGTTATATCATCCTGTATAACTGCGAGCAGCTGCTATGTATATAAAATAATATATAAGCATGTTTATATTCGAGCGAATCGTGTTGTGGTCTGTTAAAATGAAAGAAACTTTGGTCTTTTACTGATGTCTTCATCTAAAAGATCGTGTGGCCACCACGCTGCGTCCAAGCCAATCGGGCTCTACCACAGCGTCACCGATGGACATTATTGATCACGTACTCTCGATTAAGAGAAGATTTTAGATTAAAAATGGTTTAAATATGCATTCGGAGTTGTTATAAAAGGGTAATTAGATTTGTTTCTTTTTAACCTAGGTGAAAATTTGACAACATAACCTTAAAATTTAATATCCTTCAATAGCTATTTATGCCATCAGTTACGAAATGCCTAGTTTTGTGTAACGCTTGAGATTTTTGCGGAACGAACGAAGTGAGTTACAATTTACACAAAATTTCATTCCGTATCGTATTGCATACAAGATTTTTTCTAATTTTGAAGAAAGTAATGAAAAAATAAAACTTAAATAATTGATAAAAATTTGGAAAACATAAAATTAGTTTGTTGCTGTTACTTCATGTTAGTTGTCAGTTTGACATTTTGTAAAAAAGTCCAGACGGAAGGTTTTTAGCGAGATGGATATATTTTTAGTTTTATTTTTTTAAAAAGAGTGATTCAAGTTTTGAAGAGCTACCAAGCGATATTGAAGAGGCAGCAGGTAATGCTCTATTATCAGTAATTCCCAAAAAGTCAAAGGCAGTTTATGATTTGGCATACGAAAAATTTGTTACGTGGTGTGATGAGAGGAAAATTGAACATGTTAATGAAAAAGTTTCACTTGCATATTTTGAGGGTAAGAAAGATCTAAAAGTTTCCACATTATGGACACTCTACTCAATGTTAAGGTCTGAACTAAATCTGAAAAGGAATATTGATATTAAAAAATATACAAATTTGGTAGCATATATTAAAAGGCAAGCGGTACAATGCTTAAAAGTCGAAAGTTTTTATTAAAGAAGATTTTGCCAAATTTTTAGTGGAAGCTGATGACAAAGAATACTTAATGACTAAGGCTGCAATGATAATTGGAATGGCAGGAGCATGCAGAAAAGCAGAATTAACATTTTTTTCAGTTGAACATGTTATAGACGAAGGAAGCCATTTTCGTGTTGATATCCCACCTTCAAAAACAAAAATTATACGGCAGTTTGTAATTACCACTGGAGACATTGAAAATACTTGTTGAAATATTAAGAAAATATATTAAGTTGCGTCCCCAGGTTCTTAAACACAACAGATTTTTTGTAAAATATGCGAATGAAAAATGTACCAGAAATCCTGTGGGAATTAACACATTTAGCAGTCTGCCAAAAGTTATTGCACAATTTCTTGGTCTTTCAAATCCTGTTCTATATACTGGCCACTGCTTCAGAAGAAGTTCTGCCACTTTCCTAGCAGACAGTGGCGCTGATATTTTAAAATTAAAAAGGCATGGAGGTAGGAAATCTACCTCTGTTGCGGAGGGATATGTTGAAAATTCCATGAATAATAAAAAACTTATAGCGCAAGAAATATTTGGTGAAGCATGTAATGCATTGTGCGCCGCTTCCCAAATAACAGCAAGTTCGAGCAATGAAAAAAATATGTCGTCGGGAATTAATTTGAATAATTGCAATAATTGTGCTATCAATATTTATAATAATTAATTAATTTATAATTTATGTTTTTAACTTGTATTATAACAGTTTAATAAATAGAATAATTATTTTGGTCACAAATTTTGAAATACACTTTTCGTCACCAATTGCATAAAATTTTACTTTATGCAACTAGTTACAAAAAGTAAGACGTTTCATAATGTCAATCAGTTTTAAAAAGTGTCACTTTACATGTCAAAATTAGAAAAAGTATATTTAAATAGAGTAAATTAAGTTGTGTAACTGGTAACTACCTTTATTTAAATATATATACAAGATTAAGTTGCGGTAATAAAATTGCTTAATGTTGTTTCGTTTTGACAAGTAAGACGTTTCGAATCATTAATTAATGTATTCATTACCTTTAACAACTCCTTTCGCTCTGGACTAGCAGGTCGTGCGAGATGAAGAACTGATGGTTAAATTAAACTCGAGCTTTAAAGCCACTTAATTAGGATTGATGAGCTTCCAATGGACAATCGTTACAAGCTACTAAGAATTTTGTTTCAATTTATGCAATACCGACACATATATATGTACGGTTAATCAACGGATGGATAGATCGAATGCCTTATTTATCGCACAAAGAAATGGATTTTATGTGGGTGAATTTTTTATTTGTATTTTATGAGGTATTGAAAGGAAGATCTCAGTGACTCGGTTGAAATTGGAAATTTGAAAATGTTTAGGTTGATCTTAGACAGTATTGCCAACACCTATTCCCCACAACCCGACTAAATCTATAGTTTGGCAAGTTTATCTGGGTGTGGTAATTATGGTTTCCGTACAACGCTGCCAGGGCTTGAAGAAGCCCGTAACAAATTTGGAATAGTGCTCATCTTTTAATATTTATATATTGAAAAAATAATGTTAATAGAAAAAATCCAAGGAAACAAGCACATTCAAGAATTAACGTTTAATCATATTGTTGATATTGTTGATAATAGAAAGTCCCTTTTCTAATTATTATCACTACCTACTTAGCACCTTAGCTTTTTCAGAGTTTAACGTGTCAATATCGAATATTTTCGACTGCATTCCTTTCACGGCTTCAGATAAACTTGTCAAAGTATAGTATGCTTACGTCACTTTAATGTCGTCACTTATGTTGTGACGTAAATACGCTAAAAGAGAAGTTAGCTACATATGGGTTGACAAAGAACCATAATTCTGTCGTCTTCTTTCTTTAAAATCGTGATTATGTTGTATTGCTTAAATTTACTTCCGACTTATATTGTTTTTATGGCTGTTAGATTATTTTATAAATCTTACTTTTAGAAATAGAAATAATATCTGTAGTATTGAACAAGAAATATATTCTAAGAATTGCAAAATTATTGAATATAGACAAACCAAAGGGATTACAAAAAAGATTCTGAGAAAAAAATCTACATTGGAGTTGGAGTTCCAACAGGAAGATTTGAAAATAATTCAATATATGAAAAAGGACTATGCTTCCATCTTATGGAATAGAAAAGACCAGTCAAATGCGGATATTTTGATACCAACTTATTCGTTGAAATATAGAATATTTGATAACATTGTTGTGACTTTTATAATTAGCTCACAATTAATGATATTATTTTTAAAATAGCTTACAGATTTCACCTGATTCCACCAAGTAAAGAGATAAGAAATGATTAAATAAAACCAGACAGGGTTGGACCGACCTAACTTTGTGAGTTAATTTTTTTGTTGTTTTTTCTTTGTAGTATTTTGTAGCGTAGTTGTTGGCATCGGTGACTCTTAAAAAAATAAGATAGGGATGCGGTAAAGATTTTTTATATGCTAGATGTTAAATGTCTATTAACTGTTAATACAAAAATGCATGTGAAATGTGTGTAGGTGATGAACCCGACGTAAAGGGTGATACTAAGGGATAATGTATAATTCTTAGAGTATCCCCTCTAACGCGCTCCACCTTCCCCCCACAGGCATCGCCTGAGTACCTCATTACTTCTATCCGCGAAGTGTAGCTGAACAAAAAATGTCTATTGGCCTAAGCCGGTTTTCGGTTTTTATATTTTTTTGGTAGCTAAAGTCGCCTTTTTGTTTTATCAAATTTTTTTGGATGGCCGAAGCCCGGTTTTAAAACATCTCTAAATTGAATACGCACACTTCTAGCACACAGAACAATTATTTATTAAAACTGGTAATTTGTAGTTAAAACTTGTTAGTCTACAATTAGATGGATACGCCCTTTTCTTTCATACTCCTATTACCTGTCGGGGAACTGTCAGGTATAAATATTTGCAATCTATAATCTATCATATCTTCATACAACTGAAAAATATAATCCTATTATTTTGTTTCGACGAAACGGGTATTCATCGTATGTACAACTATATTCACAAGTCCGACTCTGTTTCACCGCAGCAGGTGGTGTCCTATAGAATGGTTAGATTATGTAATCGAATCGAAAATTTCTGACAAATAAACTGATTTTGTGGGTTTATTAATTAAATTACAACATTGGCGCAATGTTATCAAATGTTCTATTTTTTAAGACGAATAAGTTGGTATCAAAATATTCGTATTTGGGTGGTTTTTTATTTTCCATAAGCTGGAAGCATAGTCCTTTCATATTAGACTGATTTATCAAGTTGTTAATACGTGCCATACTGGGACACTCTCTATAGTTATGTAATCTCACCAAGCTCCATACAGTATTTAAGAAAAATACAATATATCGACTGTTTAGAATAGAGACACTGTTAATATTTACGCTTCACTAAATGTATACATATATCCATTGTTTGATAATCGATAAATAATTTATTTGAAAGCGAATTTTAATAAATATACATTATGTATTAGCACGCTTTTGATATTTAAATAACAAAATTCACCTTCCAATTTCGTTCGCGGGAGAAAAATATAAATCAATCTAAAGGCGTAACTTTTACCATTCCGTTTACAGGAGTGAAGTCAAAGATATTTAGTGAGTTTCAAGAAAATTTTGGGATTATAAAAAGGGTAGCAAGAAGAACAGGAGCTACGAAAAATTGAAGAATTACAAAATAAATGAATAAATTCGAAATCTTTTTTATTTAAAATGTTCCGTTGTATCAGATATGATTTTTTGAAAACGAATCTCATTTTTTTCGACTCTGTACCAACATAATATACATTACCCGGAAATAATCGAATACACCCCTGTAAAAATATAAATCAATCTTTGGAGTTAGAAGCTGAACCTCTATAGTTATATTTCAAGGTGAATTTATGTGAGGAAATGAATGAAATTTACATTTTAATACAGAACAAACATTGGGGAAAACCTGGAAAATGCTATTTCCTAGAACGCTATTTATTACCAGGGCTTTATCAGTGGAAGTGCATTAATATAGAGTTGATGCTCTAATTTACCGTAACATACTGTTTCGAGCTTTTCGGCCTAAAACTTATAAATTCACATTCACAATTCACATATTTTCTTAATAGATCTGGTTAACGTGGTGCTCAAAATGTTATCTTTTCATTTCTTGTGGTAAATTTATTTGTGCCTCATCAGTACAAGGTAGATGTCATCCGTCCAGAAGCTCTAAAAGCATAATCCTGGATTTAACTATTATATCTAAGTTTTTTCGTAATTTAAATATACAGGGTGATTTATTACTAATTGGAAATAATTTAATAGTAGAATCCTGACTTCAAATTATGAATATTCAACCCAAAACCTGAATAAAATGTAGCTGCTTACTTAGTTACAGGGTGTTTTGTTTAAAAATTTGAAAACTATATGTGCTCAGTACTTTAAAACGGTTTTATGTATTCATTTCATATTTGGCAGAAAGTGTAGACAGTCTACACCCTACTAAATTCTATTAAGCAAACGCTACTACCAGAGGCGTACGACCGGGGCAAGTGACAGGTTAATCGTTCCCAAATTCTACGACACTGGCGGAATAGAAATTTTAGCACAATTTTTCGATTCTCCAATACTTTTTACGTAAATAGAGTACTCTTTTTCCATAACGATAAAGTCAATATTTCTCGAGATATTTCAAGTTGAACATGAAGCAGCCCAATGTAATAACTATGTTGATGTTTTGGACCAGTGAATTGCACTTAACACGCAAATGAAACTTCAATCCGTGTCAACTATGAGGAACACAACTATTAAATGAACGGATGGATCGAATACAAATTGTGGTTCTGAAAATGTAATTTTAATAAAAGTATCTGTAATTTTAATAACATATCGCAATTTTCTCAATACTTTACTTTCCCATATTTGTAAGATGTTCTTTTTGGTTTAGTGTCCATGTTTCTATAGGTTTAATCACAGTTTTGTGAGTTTTTGTATTCCTCATCGTATATTGTGTTTTCCTATAATAATTATTGTTCCAAGGTACTGGAATCTTTCTATTTCTTCAAATTTAAATGTCCTTCTTGGGCTGTTTCTACTATTAGGTAATTCCTTTTTATAAAGTCTGGATCTGTCAATTCCATGTAGTTTGTTTTCGCAACATTATGGAAAATGCACTTCATTTGATTATTTATTAATATAGATTGAAAATCCTTAAAAAACTTCAAGTATAATACCACACAACTTCATGTGAATTATCATAAAATGAGAAATAGGCTGAGTCCATAAAATCCGTATCCATAAATCAAAGTAGCAGCAAAAATATGAACATGCAATTGAAATTATTTCGTGTTCGGACAACTCAATCCGCAACTGCTGTTTTATATTCATCGATTCCCTTTGTTTAACGATATTAAAATAACAGAGAAACAATAAAATTCGAAATATTTAAAGTGTTCTATTGTTGAAAAAACCACAAATCGTTTTATAGCGAGAACGCGCACTCGAGTGCCCAATAAATATATTCGCTGCATTTTTGCATAAGTACGAAAACGAATTTAGTACACTAACATTATTAGTTAAAATTCTGTTTATCTCAACAGTATTCTTTACGGTTATTAACTAGCATGCGTTATAAACCATTAGATAATAATCAAGAGCTGGCCGAGTGGAAAAACTACCTAACCAGAACTTTTTAACGACAGAGTCAGTGTAAGTATTTGCAAACACTTTCGACTCAAATTGAGAATATTATTATTGACCGAGAACCAAAATTATTTCGCGTGGAGCTTGGCCCCGAGCGGAATAAGGTACGAGGTTTATAAATGTCTCCACCACCATGGTGTATACAGGTACAATTTTTTCCACTGCTAGCCAAA